>CAUYTI010161273.1:0-11436 GCA_963575145.1 Galago senegalensis
TCCCAGCTACTTGGGAGGCAGAGGCAAGAGACTCGCTTGAGCCCAGGAGTTGGAGGTTGCTGTGAGCTGTAATGCCATGGCACTCTACCCAGGGGGACAGCTTGAGGCTCTGTCTCAAAAAAAAAAAAAAAGAAAAGAAAAGTCATCTGTTCATCAGTCTCTTTGAGGGTAATCTAATTTTTTCCCCAGGTGCTTTAAAATTTTTCCTAAAACTAGACTTTCAGTGCTCATGTTTGTAGTTTGTTACTACAGAAGGTTCTCTAAGCATGGAGAGCACCTCAAGGAAGATGTGTAGTGTCCTCTTCTGAGTGTGAAGCCAGCTCTTGGTATTACTTCACTACATGGGTCATTTGCCATTTATAATTATTATTCTCTTCTTTTGGGTAAGAGGGAGAGTATGCAGTCTGAGAAATTCCTGTTTAAAAAAGAGAAGTTTTCCCGATCCTATGTTCATATAATGCAGGATTATGTAATGTGTCTAGGCATGAATTTTTTTTTTTTTTTTGAGACGGAGCCTCAAGCTGTCCCCCTGGGCAGAGTGCCATGGCTTCACGCTCACAGCAACCTCCAACTCCTGGACTCAAGCGAGTCTCCTGCCTCAGCCTCCCAAGTAGCTGGGACCACAGGCGCCCGCCACAACACCTGGCCATTTTTTTTTTGGTTGCAGCCATCATTGTTGTTTGGCGGGCCCGGGCCGGGGATTCGAACCTGCCACCTTAGGCGTATGTGGCTGGCACCTTAGCCGCTTGAGCCACAGGCACCGAGCTATGAATTTCCTTTTGTAAAATTGTGTTTGAAATTTATTTGGTTTCTTGATTCTGTGGGTTGATATTTTTTGTTGATTCGCAAGACTTTTCTACCATTTATCTTTTCAAATATTGGTTTTTCCCAGTTCTATTTCCCCTTCTGGGACCATATTTAAACCTTCTAACTGAATCTAAGCTTTACTCACAGTATATCTTATGTCATTTATCCTCTCTTCTGTATTTTACATCCTTTTGTCTCTCTGTGCTTCAGTCTGGACATTGTCTTCTGACTTATCTTCTGAGGAAAGTGGATTGCCTTCAGGAGTGTGAAACCAGCTTGAGCAGGAGTGAGACCGTCTCTCTACTAAAAATGGAAGCTGGGTATTGTGCCAATGCCTGTAGTCCCAGCTACTTGGGAGGCTGGGGCAAGAGGATCACTCAAGCCTAGGAATTTAAGGTTGCTATGAGCTATGATGCTACAGCACTCTACCCTGAGTGACAGAGTGAGATTCTGTCTCAAAAAAAAAAAAAATCTGTCCATTGACTTTTTTTTTTTTTTTTTGAGACAGAGCCTCAAGCTGTCCCCCTGGGTAGAGTGGCATTACAGCGCACAGCAACCTCCAACTCCTGGGCTCAAGCGAGTCTCTTGCCTCTGCCTCCCAAGCAGCTGGGACCACAGGCGCCCGCCACAATGCCCGGCTATTTTTTTGGTTGCAGCCGTCATTGTTGTTTGGCGGGTCCGGGCTGGGGATTCGAACCCGCCACCTTAGGTGTATGTGGTTGGCACGTTAGCCACTTGAGCCACAGGCACCGAGCCAGATGTGGCCTGTTTTTTGGAAATTTCTGTAAGCCTAGCCCCTGGCAGGCCCCCTGACCTAGTAGGCATCCCATCCCTTGGGAAAAACAAAATGAGAAGGAAACAGCACACACAGCTGAAAGCCTCACCTGGCCACTGATGTCTGAAATCAGCCCCAGAGGAATGAGGCACTCCGGTTCACTCGCCTGCCCGGCCTCGTCTACAAACACGTGAGTAAAGTGTCCAACCCTAGAGCCAAAGAGTGGTGATCTCTGTCAAAGCTATTTAGTGACCGGCACCTGTGGCGCTACTGGCAAGGCCATAGTGGACACCATGTGTCCCAGGGGGATGCAGGGGTTGGGGAGTGGGAGGGCAGCAGGTCTGGGAGTCACCAGGACCTGGAGCACTGTAGGCCTGTCTGGTGATGTTTTCTGCCCTCACGGCAGCTGGTACCCTGCAGGTTTAGAGAGGAAGCTGGTGCCCTCTCACAGGTTTGGAGAGGAATAGGGTGAGGGGTGCTTCTGAGCATAGCTCAGAGCACCTCCTGGGTGGCTCATCGCACAGGGTTCCCAGTGCACTCTCTACTTCAACATCAGGTTTCCAGAGATTAAGAAAATGCCCAGAGGGCAGCACCTATAGCTCAGTGGTTAGGGCATACACCCAGGCTGGCGGCTTCGAACCCAGCCCAAGCCTGCTAAAACAGTGACAACAGCAACAAAAAAAAAAATAGCTGGGCATTGTGGGGGGTGCCTGTAGTCCCAGCTACTTGGAAGGCTGAGGCAGAGAATTATGCCCAGGAGTTTGAGGTTGCTGTGAGCTGCGACAGCTTGAAACACTGTCTCAAAAAAAAAAAAAAAAAAAAAAAGAAAAGAAAAGAAAATGCCCAGGTATGGGCCCTGGCTTCACCACTTCCCTGATGTGTCCCTGGAGAGATTGCTTCACCTCTCTGTGCCTCCATGTCCTGTGTCATGTGGAATATGACTGAGGGGAGCACAGTATGCACTGGCCCAGGCACCACAGTAAGAACAGACCTGACTGGGCCAGTGGTCACAGACGGGCCCTCCACCTGGTCCCTTACTCTTGACTCAGCCTCGAGAGCCACCCTCAGCCAGGGCACTTCCCTAATCTGCCCAGGTCAGTGCTGGTTCAACCCTCTCACCAGACCCTCATCATGGCCGGCCACAAGGCAGCGTGCCTGAGGAAGCAGATTTGGAGCAGACTACATGCCTGGGCCATGCTGACACCTGGCAAAGGAGCCAGGGCTGGCCCACCAGGCTACTGAGCCCAAGTTCCCCCTCTCTACCCTGGACATGGAAAATTCTACCACCTAGTGCCTTGGGTGTCCCACAGGAGATGGGACCTGCCTCAGATAGGTTCCTGCTCCTACTCTGAGTGGTATCTTCAAAGTGCAGGCCTGGAGCTGCAAGTCTCAAGATACCAAGTTCACACATGGTACCCACTGACTCCTAAAATCAGCCATTTCCCCACCTCATGTCCCAATTTCTGTTGGAAAAAATTAACATTATGTGTCTTTCCTAGAAAAGAAACATTTAAGTTTTCAATTCTGCATTAATTGCAATGATCTGAATGAAGGCACTGCTCCTGCTCCAGAGGCCCCTGGCAGCCCCAAAGGCCTCCCCAGCCTGGCCCCCCCAAGGCTCCCATTCAGCTTCTTCATATCAGTAGCCTTCCCTGCTGGCCACCTCCGTCACCTCCCACCTGGAAATTAGTCCCTCAGAGTATAGCAGCCGGGCTTTGCACAGAGCCCTCTGTGCCACAAGCCCCCAGCCCTGAGGTGGAGCAGAGATTTGTTCCTGTTCGGAGTTTCTTCCTCTGAGGCCCTGACCCCTGACTCTTTGGCACATGTTACACAATCTCCCTTGCTGATCCCTATCCAGGTGGCTCTAAGGCACCTCAGGGTGTCTAGTCAGAAATGCAAATTAGGCTCGGCGACTATAGCTCAACCGGCTAAGGCGCCAGCCACGTACACCTAAGGTGGCGGGTTTGAATCCCCAGCCTGGACCCACCAAACAACAATGACGGCTGCAACCAAAAAATAGCCAGGCATTGTGGCGGGCGCCTGTAGTCCCAGCTACTTGGGAGGCGGAGGCAAGAGACTCGCTAGAGCCCAGGAGTTGGAGGTTGCTGTGAGCTGTAATGCCACGGCATTCTACCCAGGGGGATAGCTTGAGGCTGTCTCAAAAAAAAAAAAAAAAGAAAGAAATGCAAAATATAAAACCCATGGCAAATTTTGAAGAGTGGAACCAAAAAAATAAGTAAAATGTCTTACCAGTCATCTTTTGTATTAAGAACATTTTGTATACACAAGAACTACTGAACATGCTGAAGGAGGAACTACTGACACATGATGACAGCACGGCTAGCTGTGCATTGCTCCTGAGTGCTGTCTCCATGTGGTGCTGGTGGATACAGGGGGCCCACTGTGGAGGCAGGTGGGGGCTGCAGGGTACTGGAGGCTCAGGGGAGGCCTGACCCTGGTGGTCCTCATCACAAAACTGGGACACTGCCCTAGGGTGGCCTGGCCAGAAGCTGCAGGGTCTGTCTAGACTCTGTCTGAGAGGGTAAGGCCTCCTCTGAGGATCCTCCATCTTCCTCTCACTCTGTCAGCCCACCATACCTCTCCAATGGCCCAAGAGTGCTTTGATCCCCTGCTCAGCATCCCCTGGGCCTGTAGCCTTCCTCTCAGCTCCCAGGGGGTGTTCACTCACGGTGACACTCTCACTACTCACTCCTGCTCAGAAGCCCTTCCTCAGATCTTGGGCATTAGGTCTCTCTGTCCCGTTCCTTTTCTCCTGATCCTGCTCACTGGTCTCCAGCACTGCAGCCTTCTTTAGGTGACATGCTCAGTCTCTAGACACAGGAACTTTGCACGTGCACACCCATATCCACCTGCCTGCCTGTCCCACTGTTGGGTCCTTCGTATCTTTGGGGTCTCAGCACAAATACCATATCACCTGGACAATGGTTCCCTCCCTCTAGCCACTCTCACCCTAAAGCCCTGCTCCATTCTGCAATATGTCTATCATCAGCTTCCCCTAAGACAGAAGCCTGGAGAGGACACAGACCTTGTTCTGGGCGATGCCCTGCCCCCTCTGATGCTAAGACACTTACCTCACTCCTATCTGGTAAAAAAGCCCAGCACTGCTGCAGGTTGTGATTATTATGCGGAAGCGTGAAGCCTTCCAGATGTCTTCTCCATCCTTGCAGTATGGTTTGATGGCATCAATGACTGTCTGGGTGCAACGAGGGGACAAGCCAGTGTTTTTTTCAAAGTATTACTTTAAATTGGACAGAATCACAAAGCTGAAAGGAATTCTAAAAGATAACAATCGTCCTAGGCCTTCCGCGATGTCCATACACCTTGGCCTCCCAGGGTGCTAGGATTACAGACATGAGCCACTCTGCCTAGCCCAGTGGTTCTCAACCTGTGGGTCGTGACCCACAGGAACTATATTAAAGGGCTGCAACATTAGGAAGGTTGAGAACCACTGGGCTAGCCAATTTAATCTCTTTTTTAAGATCTCTCTCTCTCTTTTAAAGCAATACTTGTATAAGTAAACTAGAAATTTCTAATTTCCTTAAAGGGATATTTATAACCAAACCAATAAAACAGAACTAAAAAGAAACAATACATTTAGGGATTAAATAACAGAAGAACATGGGAATTTAACAAAGCTAAAAATGTCCACAGAGTGTGTGAGATGAAATAAAATATTCAGGAATAAAACTCTCGCATTTGGCAGAGTCATGGTACACGGCAGAGCAGTTTCTCAAATGACCTTGTGTGGTTCCTCCCCTTGGCTTGTCTTGCTCTCCGGAGATGGTCCTAGTGATGGCCCCCTCACTCACCTCCTCAAATCTGCAGGTGGCATTCACGCGGACCATGGCCGCTGGCCTCAGTACCTTGCTTTCATGCAGCCGCAAACATACAAGGTCAGCAGCGCTGTTTGAGGGTGCACAGACCAAAATCCGACTGTCTGGCAAAGCAAAATGTACCTTTAATCCAAGACACAAGAGAGATCAAGGGTTATAAACACTGACCCTGCAGAATGGAAACTATAAGTCAAATGCCCCACTGCATAGGCTCGTTTACAGGGACTTGGCTACGTGGCTGCGGTGTAGATCCAGATGTCTCCGAGACACTGGCCCACGTGAAGTCAAAAGGACAGTCAGCCTCATCACTCTGCTGCCGACACCTGAGCTGGGGTGGGAAGTTCTCTGAGCCCTCCAAGACTCTAAACCACTTCCTCAGACAGAAGCCCAATCAGATTTACTCTCACACACACTGGGCAGCACAGGCACATTCCATGGTACTGAATGCTATGGGCTGTTGACTTAAGACAATGTGAGAGCAACATGCATTTAGTGCTCTTTGACTGACGATGGGACCGCTGTCGTGCTATGTCCATCTTGAGTTGAGGAGCACAGGGCACAGTATTTTCCATAAATTTCAAATATAAATGGAGTTGCCCAAAATGTCTGCAGAATGGAGGCTTTGGCTATTATGTAACTTCTCTGTGGCAACATTTCAATGAAATAGTTTACTACTCTAAAAACGACATTTTCTTCTAAATCTCTGAAATATGCCTTTAAAATCTATGTATATTAACAAAACCCTTAACTAAGTATTATGAAATCACTGAGATTTCTCAAGCTCCTTACAATTTCTAATCCTGCTATTTAAACTCCTGCTTCCTCAAGACACAGGCACACTCTGTAGCAGGAACCATAGCACTCACAGCACTGCCTCACCTGCAGGACAGCCTCTATTATTGTGACCGTCTTTCCAGTCCCAGGAGGTCCAAAGAGAACATACGGGAGCGGGCGGCAATCCCCACTCAGAATCCTTCTAACTGCTAACTTCTGATTTTCATTTAGCACTGGATTGAAAAATTCCTTCTCTTTTGCTTTAGCGGCTGGAATTTCATTGACTGCATTCAAAGTGGAGAGACAGTTTCAGTTAGGTGTAGCTGTGGCACACATCCTTGCCTGGGCCAGGCATCAGGATAGCCAAGTTAAAGGCTAAAGCAGAGTAGCCTTTCAGGGTGGCCACAGAATGAGGAGAACCATGCCCTCCCTTTGATAACTTAGCTTTCTGAGAGGGAAAAAACTGGTCATTCAATATACAGTTCTGCCTTCTATATGCAGTAGAATCAATATAAACATGATTTTAAAATGTTTATATCTCAAAAGAGAACATGACAAAAAAGTCCACACTCTTAAGTCTTTTCAAAGCATCTATCCTAAAACTCTGAGTCTGTAGCCCAGGTGAGATCACACCTCTCCCCTGACTACTGTTACTGCCATGTGACAGCTTTCTCCTGTCAAGTAAAATAAAACCTAAATGGATCCCCACTTGACCAAGGGAACCCTGAAATGCCCTAAAGCTGAATAGATGGCCCCAAGGAGGGAGGTCGGACATGCCAGGCAGGGCCCTCCAACTGCTCCCAGTCTCACAGACACATACCCAGAGTGCTCGTCTCCACCGTCAGCGCCTCCACCCCAGGCAGGTCCTGGCCACCAGCACACTTCTTTGTTCCATGTTTACTTTGGTCCTTTATGGTTTTTCTGCTCTAGAAATTATCATGCAAAAAAAATGGTTAAAAGATAAGTTTTGTGTTTACACTGGTTTAAAGAGCAAACATAAATGTCTACTTATTATACTTAACATCCACTTATCAGCTCTATAGATGGGTCACAGGTCAGACCCTTTGAAACATAATAAGAATATAAAGTATCTGACAAAAATCTGCTACAAAGGGTTATGCTTCTTTTGCACTTGCTTTTAAACAAAAACTAATTTTTGTGATTATGAAACCAAAATAAAGAACCATTACTTTATTTTATTAATGTGTCTTCTCTAGGCACATCCTTCCTGCTGGCCCATCTCAGGGTCCCCTTCCCTGCTCTCCACAGAACCTCATATACCTTTCAGAGAGTGCAAAACACCAGCACTGCCTATCAACTACATTCAAGATTCTGCACAACAGCTTGGTGCCTGTGGATCAAGTGGCTAAGGCGCTAGCCACATACACCTAAGGTGGCAGGTTTGAATCCAGCCCGGGCCAGCCAAACAATGATGGCTGCAACCGAAAAAAAATAGCCAGGCATTGTAGCAGGCACCTATGGTCCCAGCTACTTGGGAGGCAGAGGCAGAAGACTCA
The DNA here is from genome assembly GCA_963575145.1 of Galago senegalensis. Lineage (NCBI taxonomy): Eukaryota > Metazoa > Chordata > Mammalia > Primates > Galagidae > Galago > Galago senegalensis. The sequence goes on from CAUYTI010161273.1 coordinate 7,728, forward strand.
CTTGAGCCCAGGAGTTGGAGGTTGCTGTGAGCTATGATGCCACGGCACTCTACTCAGGGGGACAGCTTGAGGCCGTTTCAAAAAAAAAATTCTGCACAAGAACTGGTTTTCTGTCTTTAGACATAAATATAATGTTTTCCTGGACCAACTCAATTTTTGATTTTTCCATTACAATGCTATAATGCACAGCTTTACATGTATATCTTTGTGCAATCACTTGCTTTCATAGGATAAATTCTAGAATCTATAAAATTGCTACACCAAGAAGTCTTCAAATTAAAAATTTTCCATGTACTGCCAAATTTTAGTCCAGAAGATTATACCAACATACCTCCTATTACTGTCCTGTGAGCTTTGTGGAATGTAACTTGGAACAAGGCATATGCACTTGAAGTGTATATGATGAGCAGACCCGTCCATCTGGAAGTTTCCTGTGCCCACGTGACAGGACCTGCTGTCACCGTGACCAGTTTTCATTCCCTAGAACTTCACACAGAAGTCCTGCTCTTCTTGGTCTTCTTTCAGGCAGTGTAACAGATTGTCTAGGACCCATCTGTGCTGTGCACATCTGGTTCGTCCCCTCACTGCAGAACAGGGTTCCACTGTACACCACAACCTGCTTGTCCATCTCCTGCTGATGGAGACTGGATGTTTCCAGTTTTTGACAATTACAAATGAAGTTATGAACTTCACATATGAGCCTTTTGCTGTCTGTGTATGTTTTTCTCTCTCTAGGGTACACAGCTACGAAGGAAACAGCTGGAGCATGTGGAAGGTGCATCTTCAGCTTCCCTAAGTGGTGCCTCTCTCCAGCCCCACCAGCAGGGCACAAGTTCCAGTGCCTCCACACACTCGCCAAAACTCACATGGTCCATCCATTCTAACAGGCATATAGTACCATTTCATTGTGGTCTTGTATTTCTCTAACGACTAATGATGAACATCTTTTCACAAGTTTATTACCATTTGTATATATTCTTTGGTAAAGTATTCACATCTCTGGTCCATTTTGAAAAAACAGCTTTCTCATTTTGTTTGCAGAGTATTTTAATATATAGTCTGGATACAGGTTCTTTATCAGATACATGATCTGCAAATATTTTCTCACTCTTTTTATTATCTTTTTTTTTTTTTTGAGACAGAGTCTCAAGCTATCCCCCTTGGTAGAGTGCTGTGGCATCACAGCTCACAGCAACCTCCAACTCCTGGGCTCAAGTGAGTCTCCTGCCTTAGCCTCCCAAGTAGCTGGGACCACAGGCGCCCACCACAATGCCTGGCTATTTTTTTTTTTTGGTTGCAGCCATCATTGTTGTTTGGCGGGCCGCGCTGGTTTCGAACCTGCCACCTTGGGTGAATGTGGCTGGCGCCTTAGCCACTTGAGCCACAGGTGCCAAGCCGAAAATTCAATTTCTAATTATTTTATTGGACATACATAGATATATGATTTATTTTTATATATTGATCTGTATCTTGCAGCCTTGCCAACATCAGTTCTTTGCTCTGACAGCTTCACTCTGTGTTCCTTCCGATCCCCAAGATGATGTGGACGTCTTTTCTTTTTGTCTGGTTGCTGGTCTACAACATGCAATGTTAAACGGAAATGTTGAAAGGATGTGTGTTGATTCTGATCTCACAAGGAGAAAGCATTTACTTACTTACCACTGAGTGGGTTTTTTTGTAGGCAAAGGCAGTTCTTTTCTATTTATAATTGCTGAATGTAAGTTAGATTTTGTCAGATGGTTTTCCTGTATCTACTGAAATAATTATGCAATTTTTTCTTTTTAGTTTGTTAATGTGATGCCTGACATGGACTATTAAATCAGCTTTTCATTCCCAGGAAAAACCCTTCTTCGTATATGTTCATGAATAATGCTGGTATTCAGTTTTACTCTCTTGTCTTTGTGGAGATGTTCTGGTATCGGTGTAGTGCCATAAAATGACTTTGGAATTAAATTTCCTTCAGTTGAACTGATTGTGCATAATTGGTTTTATTTCTTCCAGAAATATCTGACAGAATTTACCAGTGAAGTTATCCAGGCAAGGAAACAGGCAAGGAATTTTTGTGGGTAATGTTTTTTAACTGTAAGTCCAATTTCATGAAGTCAATTTTTAAATTCTTACTGAGTGAGCTTTGATAATTTATCTTTCAACAAATATGTTCATTTTATATAATTCGTTGTCTTTACTAGTACAAAGTTGTTCATAACTGCTGTATTAGTCACGGTTCTCCAGAGAAACAGAACTAATAGAATCACAGTATGTATGGCGTGGGGAGAGAGAAATTACGAGAAATAGGTTCATGCCATTGTGGAGGCTGGAGGAGCTCCCTCAGTAAGCTGGCAACCCAGGAGGGCCAGTGGTATAAGTTACAGTCTGAGCCAGCAGGCTCAAGGCCCAAGAAGACCAGATGTTTCAGTTAGAGTCCAGAGGCAGGAAAAGACTGATATCCCAGCTCAAGGCAGTGAGGCCAGAGGAGCTTTCTCTTACTAGCAGGGATGGGGAGTGCTCAGCCTATCTGTCTCATGCAGGCCTTCAAGGCACTAGAAGCTCCAGCAAGCTACAGATCTATAGCAGGCTACAGAGGGTAGTGCACTTCCCTAGCCTGTTTTATAGATTCTGTCTGGTTTTTAGTTCTTTCAGGTAGGAAGTACATCTAGCCCCCATAATTCCATCCTGGCTGATGTGTGGAATGCTCTTTAATCCCCCCTCAGCCTAGCTAATCCATAAGATAACATTCTACATTTTAAAATGTTAAGATTTAGCCAATTGACACAAATGCCACCTAAATGGCAACTCCCCTGCCCCAAATACTCCCTGAGTATCAGGGAGTGGGGTGGACCAGCACCCAGGTGGCAGAGGGAGGGGGGGCACTGCAGATGGCACTGCATATGTGCCAGTGGAGACCCCTTTCTATTTTCAGAGCAAAATAGATCAAATATAAAACACACACAGATGATTTTCATAGATAATGTCTGCCCTTTCATTTATGTAGTATTTTTTACAACTGCATTCTAAAGCTATCATTTTTGCATTCTGGGAGAGGTGCTATAAATGGTAAAAGAATTTCTAAATACAGATATAATTTAAAATTTTCCATTATTATACATGTTCACAAAATCAAATTCCAACAGTATAGAACTATAAGTTATAAGCTTCACCACGGCATAAATGATTTCTCTTGTTAGTAGAAACATGATCATACATAAAACCACTTCTATTTCACAGAAGTATAGAGCGCGTCTGAGATAACCCACAGCCTGTGACAGGCACTTCACAACTGATGGAGCGATGGGCTGTGGAAGAGTAAAACACCTGTCTGCAGCAGGCACAGAGGTTGTGAAATGTCATCAGTTTGCTAGGTGTTTCTGCCCATTTTCTCTGTATACTCAGTCACATAAATGTACTTTTCTGTACATAAAAAATATGTAATTTTTAAATAAAACTGTGAGATCATACAAACACCTTTGTCTTGCTTTCCCCCTATTTAATAATACAAAACAGCCATCTTAGCACTACATATAATGACATATAGACTTTACCACTAAATCTATCTTATGAATATTTTAGTTATATTTTTTTTTTTTTTGAGACAGAGCCTCAAGCTGTCCCCCTGGGTAGAGTGCCGTGGCATTACAGCTCACAGCAACCTCCAACTCCTGGGCTCAAGTGAGTCTCTTGCCTCCGCCTCCCAAGTAGCTGGGACCACAGG
>CAUYTI010161274.1:0-12072 GCA_963575145.1 Galago senegalensis
CCACAGGCGCTGCCCCCAGTGTATTCTTTTGTCTCCTTTGTGGAAGATCAGATGGCAATATGAAAATGGTTTTCATATCTGGGTTCCCTGAGTCCATATGTCTGTGGCTGTTTTTTTGCTAGTACTATGCTGCTTTAGTACTATATCCTTGAAGTCTGGTAAAGTGATGCTTCCTGCTTTGTCCTCATTGCATAAGGTTGCATTGCCTATTCAGGATCTTATATGGTTCCAAATGCAGCATAGAATTATGTTTTCTATATTTGCAAAAATGATCTTGATATTTTGATGAGAATTATACTAATATGTAAAATCACTTTGGGTGCTTTAGACATTTTCTTATTTTCTTTATTATTCTTCATTATTATTATTATTTTATTGTTTCAGGTTCCTTGAGGGTACAAAGAATTAGGTTACACTGATTGTGGCTGTTAGGTAAAGTTCATCTTATAATTGTGTCCCAACCTCAAAGGTGTGTCATACACAGATATACAGTAATGCCCCCCTCCCTTTCTCCCTTCCCCTTTCCCCACCTTGAACTGATTTGAGCTTTTCACTTATGTGGGTATGTATTAGAAGTCTATTGTCTTCATTTTAGAATTGAGCATGTTGGATTCTTGCTTCTCCATTCCTGTGATACTTTACTAATAAGAATGTGTTCCAACTCTACCCAGGTTAATACAAAAGATGTGGTAATATAAAAGACATTTTAACTATGTTGATTTTACTGATACATAAGTATGATATATTTTTTAATTTGTTTATATCATCTCTGATTTCCTTCCTCATTGTGTTGTAGTTCTCTGTATGGAGGCCTTTCATATATTTCATCAAATATATTCCTAAGTATTTTATTTTCCCTGTTGCTATTGTAAAGGGCATTGAGTCTTTGATTTGGTTCTCAACTCAACTGTTTTTGGCACATGTGAATGCTACTGATTTGTGCATGTTGATTTTATAACCTGAGACTTTGCTTAATTTATTTATCAATTCCAGGAATCTCTTGGCAGAACCATTGGGGTTTACTAGGTTTAAGATCATATCATCAACAAAGAGTGATAGTTTGACCTCTCATTTCCCTATTTGGGTACCCTTGATTTCCTTCCTTATCTGATTGCTCTGGCGAGGACTTCAAATACTGTGCTGTTGTAGGCAACCTTGTCTGTTTCCAGTTCTAAGTGAGAATGCTTTAAATCTTTCCCAGTTCAATATGATATCAACTTAGGCAAAGAATTTATGAAGAAGAACCCAAAAGCAATCTCATTTACAACTAAAATAAACAAATGTGACCCGATTATGTTAAAAAGCTTCTGTATAGCCAAGGAAACAATTAATAGGGTGAACAGACAGCTTGCAGAATGAAAGACTATATTTACATGGCATGCATCTGATAAAGAACAGATAACCAGAATCTACAAAGAACTCAAGCAAATCAGTAAGGAACAAGCAAAGAACTTCATTCAAAAGAGTGCAAAAGTCATGAACAGAAGCTTTTTAAAAGCAGATAGACTAAGGGCTAGTAAATATGAAAACATCGTCAACATCTCTAATCATCAGGGAAATGCAAATCAAAACCACAGTGATATACCCTCTAACTACACTGAAAATAGCTTTTATCAAAAACTCCCAGGAAAATAGATGCTGGTGAGGATGAGGAGAGAAATGAACTCTCATACACTGTAGATGGTTTGGAAGTACCTCAGAGAACTAAAAGTAGAGCTACCATTTGATTCAGGAATCCCACTAATAGGTATTTAGACAAAGGAAAAAGAGACATTATACCACAAAAACAATTGCATTCAAATGTTTGTAGCAGCATAATTAATTACTGCTAAGATACGAAAACAATCTAAGTGCCTACCAGTATATCAGTGGATTAATAAAATGTAGTATATGTATACCAGGGAGTACTACTCAGCCATTAAAAAGGTGATCTAATATCTTTTGTAACAAATTGGATGGATTTGGAGAACATTCTTCTCAGTGGAGTATCATAAGAATGGAAAAATAAGTACCACATGTACACCAATTTGGTACTTAATACCAAATTGGAATTAATTGATAAACACTTATGTGAGTATATGGAAGTAAAAACTCATCAGAAATTAAGCAGATGAAGGGGAGGAGGTACAGGGTAAACTCACACTTGTTGGGTACAATGCGCACTTCCTGGGTGAAGGGCACACTTCTATATTTGACTTATAGTATACAAAAGCAAACTATGCAACTAAAATATGTATGACCACAATATTTTGAAACTAAAAAACAAGATATCTGTATTTATACTTTCATTGCAACTTTATTCACAATATCCATGATATGGAGTCAACCTAAGAGTCCAACAAAGAGTGCATGTCAAAGAAAATGTTTCACACACACACACACACACAAAATGGGTTACTAGTCAGTCACAAAAGAGAAAAGGATTTTGTCATTTGCAGTACCATTCAAGAATCTGGAGTGTGGAGAACGTTTTTTAAGTGAAATAAGCCAGACACACAAAGATAAGCACCTCATCATTCCACTCGCATGTAGAATCTGCAAGATTGATCTCATAAAAGTAGAGAGTAGAATGGTGTTCCCAGAGGATGGTGTGGATGGCAGCAAAGGTGGCGATGTTGGCCAAAGGATACAAAATTTCAGTTAGATAGCAGGAACAAATCCAAGGGATGTAATATGCAATGCTTTAATCATGTATTAATAATATATGTTATTGTGTTCTTGAGAAATGCTAACAGAGTAAGCAGTAAGCAGTCTCACCACTGAAATATTAACTATATGAGGTGATAGCTAGATTTGGTCATTCCATAATGTACACATACTTTAAAACAACACAGTATACATGGTAAACATTCCATCAATTAAAATATAAAATTTATAGGCTCATGCCTGTAATCCTAGCATTCTGGGAGGCTGAGGCAGGTGGATTGCTTGAGCTCAGGCGTTTGAGACGAGGTGTGTGGTGGGCACCTGAAGTCCCAGCTACTTGAGAGGCTGAGAGAAGAGAATCACTTGAGCCCAAGAATCTGAGGTTGCTGTGAGATGTGATGCTATGGCACTCTGCCGAGGGCAACTGAGTAAAACTCTGTCTCTGAAAAAATAATAGTGATAAAATAAAAAAGTAAAAACATAAAATTTAAAAATGTTAAGCCAAAACTTAAAGGAGAAATACACACACCCACTATTATAATTAAGGAAGTCAATGTTATTTCCAAAAAAATTTGATAGAACAACTGTATAGAAAAGAAATAGGATATAAGAGAATGTAACAATGCTATCCACAGACAGGATGCAGTCATGATTTATTGAACCCTACATTCAACAATAGTAGAATACACATTAGTTTTGAGTATATATCAGTAGAGCCTGGCCTAAAACAAATCTTAACAAATTTAAAGATTTGAAAGAAATGTTGTATTCACTGAGCATAATGGAATCTAACTCGAAATCAAGAATAAGAATAAGACAAACAATTTGAAAATAACTGAAGACTAAACAGCACACTTCCACAGAAACGATGGGTTAAAGAGAAAACCTCAAAGGAAATGAAAAAAAATCACATTGGACAAAAATGTAAAGATAGTATATCAATGTCTGTGGAGCTCAGGTAGTCAAATACTAGGAGGAATTTGTAGAACTAAATCCAAATATTAGAAAAGAAAAAAATTCCAAATTAATACTCTAAACTTCTACTTCAAGAACTTGGAAAAACCAAAACTAGAGCAGGGATGAAACAGTAATGATAATAACAGAAGCCTCTGACATCGAAAACAGAGTATCAACAAAGAAAATAAATTTTAAGAAGAATTGAATTCTGTAATGAATAAAATAATTATACACCATATCTAAGTATGGTTTATGGCAGTAATATACGTTGCTTCAACATTAGAATGTCAGTCTTTGTAATCTATCATATTAACAGGATAAAATATAAAAATCTCATGATCATTTTAATCAATGCAGAAAAGGTACATCACAAAATCCAATACCCATTTATTAAAAAAAAAACAAAAAACTAAAGAAAATCCCTTTGAAAAAGAGGAATAGCAGTGAACTGCCTCAACTAGACAAAGTGCATCTATAAATATGCCACAAATAATATCTCCTTAACAGTGCAAGAGAGAAAAATTTTTCTCCTAAGAATAAGAACAAGGGAGAGATAGCTACTCTCCTCCATCTATTTCAGCATATTTCTTGAGTTTCTAGACAGTGCAATAAGGAAGGTAAAGGAAATAAAAAAAAAAAAAGCATGGAGGACAAAGAAAGAAATAAATTGTTCACTATTCCAAGCGCATATGACTATTTATTTTGAAACTCTCCAGGTATCTTCAAAAATAGCTCCCTAAAATTGCTGTGTTAGGAAGTTTGAAGAATAGAAAATAAATACCTCCAAGTCAATCATATTTCCAAATAGGAAATTCAAGCTACTATATCAATTATAATTATGTGGAAAATAGTAAGGTGTAAATCTAAAACTATCTTTCATAGAACTGTATGCTGAAGGCTGAAAATTTCTGATGAGGGATATTGAAACAAATCTAAATATACTAACAGATATGCAATTCAGGGTTGGAAGTCTACACACAGGCAAGGTGATGATTCTCCCTAAAAGAATATACAGATTTAATGTCAATTCTATTATAATCTCAGCAAGATTTTTTTGATGACATAGAAAAAATTATTATAAAATTTATTTGAACAGTGTGAAGGAGCTAGAATGGTTGAAATCATTTAGAAGAACAAGCTGGGATGAATCAGTCTATTTTAAGATTTATTTCTGTTTATAGCCACATTAATCAAGACTATGGTATTTGCACATTAAAAATATAGATCAATGAAGACATAGAGAATCCCCAAAGAAACTCAAAAATATATGCCCAGTTAGTTTTTGACAATTGGAGAAAAGCTCAGTAGAGAAAAAAATAGCTTTTTAAATGAATGGTGTTTGAGCAATTGGGCATCTATTAAATAAATAAATCAACCAAAAAAGAAATAAGCCCAAATCTTACTCTTAGAATAAATTAACTCAAAATGGGTCTTGGATGTTTATATTTAAAGATAAAACCATACAATTTTCATGAGGGGAAAGGAGCAACATAGAAAAAAAAAATATTTGGAATCTAGACCTAGACAAAAGTTTCTTGGATTTGATAACAAAATCACAATCCATAAATAAAAAAAAATAAGTTGGACTTCATCAAAATCAAAACTTTTGGTCTATAAGAGTCTCCATGGAGAGGAATCAATAACAAGACCCACCTTAGGAGAAAATATTTTCAAAACACACATCCACAAAGAACTAGTATGTGAAATACTGTATAATAAACTCTCAAAATTCAGCAGGAAAAACAAAGTCAATTATCTGATTAGAAAATGAGCCAAAGACATGAACAGACATTTTCCTGAAGAAAATATACAGATGGCACATACGCGCACGGAAAGCTGTCAAATATTATGACGGATTAGGGAAACGCAAATCAAAATCAAACTATAGTACTCAACTCGTAGAATGGGCCAAACCAAAAGTAGTAACAGCAACAAATGCAGAAGAGGATGTGGAGACACCGTGTCGCTCATCTTCTGCTTGCAGGAATTCAAAACTGGTTTCCGGTTCCTTCCTTTGCCCTTCCCCTTCCCCCCTTCCCCCCCTTCACCTTTCCTTTCCTTCATTTCTTTTTTCTTTCTTTCTTTTTTGCTCTCTCTCTCTCTCTCTTTTTTATTTGCAAAGTCTCACTCAGCCTAGCTCACAGAAATACCAAACTCTTGGTTTTAAGTGATCCTCCTGCCTCAGCCTCCTGAGTAGCTGAGAATACAAGCTCACACTACTATTAGTGTACCAAAAATGTAAATTTATACATCTTCTATCTCAACATTCCACTCTATAGTCTTGCCCTATTGTTATTGCTGTAGGCAATACTGTGTTCACTGAAAACACTGGCATTTTATCAAATCATGCAATGGTGTGAAAATTGCTGATCTATACCTATTGTCTTGACCTTTGCGCTGTCGTCTAAAGCATGCAAAATGCAGAATGAAAGCCTGGGGTGCCATTGTCCACTCACCATCATGCTTCTAAGATATACTATGTGGAAAGGATAGTAGGTTATTTTTATTGAAAATTATTTTTTTTAAAAAGCTAATATTTCTTATAAAATATAAAAAATCTACTAATTGTGATAAAGATCTACATATATTTTTTAAAACATGTCCAACAGAATCACTCAGGTATTACTAGTACAATGATAACAACTGCATTTCCTAGGAGATAATGTATATGTTTTGGGAACTAATTCACAATGTTTTTACTTATTTCCAATTTAAATATGGAAGAATGGCAAAAAAAAAGTTCTAAAAAAATTGCATTATGATAAGCATATAAATGCAAACACAGGTATACACACACACACACACACACCACACATTTACCCTCTTTCCCAAATATAGATAGGTGGGATTAGTCCAGAAATTAGTAAATTGTGGATGTCAAAGTTTTAGAAAAATAGCCACCATCAGCTCTTACTAGACTGTATTAGTGTAATATGTGTCATAAATGTATGTGTGTGTCTGTGTTCTTGGAAAGTTTTTCATCTTCCTATAAAGTTTTTAACATAGAAAATCTCTATAAATGCTTATAAATGTCAAAGTAAAAAGAAAGGAGAGCTTTCAAAAATGGTTTTCTGTCAATGAGTTTAAAAACTGCTTTGTAAATCTCATTTGATTAATTATTTGAACTTATAGGATAAAAACTTATAGCTTTATCTTATCCATAGATCTTTTTGGCTAATAGCAAAAAAGGGAAAATAAAGGAAAACAAAGTTCTAAATATTGTACTTCCTGATAATATTCAGATAAATTTGAGTTATTCCAAATTTTGCAAGGTGAAATACATATCTGATTTAACCTGGTATTTTAGAAATAACATCACTCATGATTTTTGAATGTATAGTGTCCATATATTTTAGAGTTATGTTTCAATGTAGGATTTTTTATTTCAGAATTTCAGCCGAATAGAGCAGGCTAGAGTTTCTCCGTAACTCTTGCAGTCACCTGCTTTCTCCCCCATGTTTTGATGCACATGTTCTTAGTCCCCTTTCTGTTTTGTGGACAAAACTATAGCAGTGAGTGCACTTAATTTAATTTTGAATCATATTAAAGTTGGTGCCTTATATATGAATGATATATATACATATGATTTTAATGAACTATATGGAAATAATAGATATTAAGAGCCAAAATACATTAAATGACAAGGCAAGAAGATAATGAGACAGAAACCATTTTGTGGAGTTAGTGTATTTGCCAGCCACTTTCTGTACTTTTCTTAAGATATTTATGATAAGATACCTAAAAATGATCCAAAACTACTAATTTGTCTTTTGTAAACCTTTTGAGTGCCGTGTTTTTATATAATATTATTTTTTTCTTTGTATGTTTTCTGAGACATTGAAAGACACGTGATAAAATAGGTGTAAAATGCCTAAAGAAAATGCAAAATATAGATGAAAGTAACTCATAATACCTCCCTGAGTCTATCTTGCTATTTTCCCGTAGAAAGCACATGGTCACCTCCATCTTCAGGTCGGTGGGCATGTTAGACACATCAGTGTGATGTACTCAGAACCTCAGGCCATGATAGCCACGCCCTTGTATTTCAAATATACATTGAAATATATTGTTGGACTCCCAACAAATATGAAAAATTACCAAAGGCCATAAAAGTAATAATATTTTTTTAAAAAAGAGCTGATCCAGAATGAAGATGAACAGAATGAAGTAGCCAAGTTGCCCAGGCAGAGGAAATGAAACAGGTCTTACATTTATAAAAACTTGTTGCAATAGTTTTTCATGATTGCTAAATGAAAAAGTAAATTTTAATAAGAAATACAATTTGGAAGGAAGGTGAACATGGTCAAAATTTTAATGGCTCCTCTATTGTTCAAAATGGATTAGAATTAGACTTTCATAATGTAAGAATGACTCTGGTTCTCTCTAGTGTAACAAATTAAAGAGCAAATTAGAGGATAGAAGATACAAAGCTGTACAGTTAAATAAAAAAAGAACATGGTCTAAGGAAGATTAATCAAAGATTGGAATAATAAAAAATGCAATATACTATAATCTAATTATACTTACCATTCAGGAATGCAAGGGTGTTTTAATGCTTAGAATTCAACAAATTCAATTTACATGAAGAATATTTATGTAAAAAATTTTAAGAAATTCAATAAAACTCAACAAGATACTTCATAATCCAGAACTAATTATTGAATATTTATCACTCAAAATTCTTTGTGAATCAGGAAACAAGAAACTATCCTCGGGGTGGTGCCTGTGGCTCAAAGAAGTAGGGCGCCGGCTCCATATGCCGGAGGTGGTAGGTTCAAACCCAGCCCTGGCCAAAAACTGCAAAAAAAAAAAAAAAAAAGAAAAGAAAAGACAAGAAATTATCCTCAACTAGATTAAAAGTATTTAACAGAGAAATTTAACAAGTATCATTATCTTTCCTTTTTTTAATTTTAGATGGCAAAAATACTGCAAGCATAGCCTCTGAAATCTGGAACTCAGATTGAAAGACTATTGTCAGTTTTATTGAATGCTCTAGTGAAGGTTCCTGCTAGTAAATTAAGGGGAAAAAAGATATAAGGAGTGGAATAAAAAGGTCAAAATAACATCGTCCTGGGTTGATACGATTACTTTTTTTTTAATGCAAAGACTTTTTGGACACGTTTTGAAAATTGGTAATTAAAGTAACCAGGTGGATGGATCAATTTAGATCAATATAGATCAATACAGAAAAAGTGACTTCAGTTTTACATCCAAAACTTATAACTAATACATGTAATTAAAAGGAAAAACAATCATTCAAAATAGCAACAAAATATACTGTTCCTAAACATAGATCTAAAAAAAGAAAACACAATGAATAAAATTATAAAACTTTATGGAAGAATATTAAAGTTGACAGAAATAACTGGCACAATATTGAGATCATGTGGAATTAGAAAATAATGAGTTTAAGAACCAAAAATAGACTTCGGCATATATATTAAATAGAATACATTATAAAGGTGGTGTTATGGATCAGTAACAAAAAATAGAAAAACCAAACATTGTGGTGACTAACTGTATCCCTGTAAAAAAAGGAACTTAGATTCCTGCTATATAGATCCAAAGAAAAGTAATTCCACTGCATCATGGACTTACATGGGAAATGTAAAAATCTAGCATTTTCTATTAGATAATAGACTATTTGTGACCTTGTACTAGGAATGAGGGTCTTAAACCAGACATAAACTGATGGAAGCTGTAAATAAAAAGTGATTTAATTAAATAATAAGTTGGTACTCTTGATACAAAGACATCATAAAGATGACGTGAAAAGAAAGTCAAATATTGGAAGAAGAGACTGATAAACACTTATATCTGGCAATACCTCAGTGTCCTGAATATATAAAGAACCCCAGTGAATCAAGAAGAAAACAATAAACAGTCAACAGAAAACAGAACAAACGTCACAGATATTTCAGAGAACAGATGATGTTCATAGGCAATAAGTCTGTGCAATAGTGATCAGCATCCTTAGTCCTCTGTTTAAAGCTAATTACACTTACACTGGATAATGTCATCTCATTTGGACCCCCAAATTTAATCCGATTGATAATGACTGATGTTAGTAAAGACATTGACCTGAAGGTCTTGTATGGTTTTGGTGAAATTGTAAGTTGGGACAACTATGTTTTGGGAGGAATTATATAAAGTCGGTTCATCTTGTAAAAGAAAGATCCGCATGCACTCATGTTTAGAATTCTACTCTAAGTAGTTTCTCGGTGGGGAAAAAAAAAATCCTGTACATTTACATTCAGAAACCTCTGCAAATGTGTCTTTAGAAGCGTTCCTTTGATGTTTAAACCACCAAAATATTTGTAAATAGGAGAATGTTTAATATATTTTCCATGCTGTGTAGCAGGAAAAACGAATGAACTAAGACTTTACTCATTGAGCCTAATAAATCTCATGAACATAATTTCAAGTTTAACAAGTAAACAATTTTCACTCTATTAATTAGAGTCCAATGTAATTTGAATACGTTTAAAAGCATGTAAAAGCAAAGACATATTGTTTAAAAATACAAAAAATGATAGATATACTTAAATCTCTTAATTATCTTAATTTGCTAATTAAGAGAATAACCATCACAAATGCAAGATCCAGGAGTATTTACCTCTGAGGCCCTATGTAGGAGAAGGGCTGAGACACACATGTGTTTTACTTGTCCTCTGGATGTTATAGATGTTATTGTGTTGCAGTTTGGCCAGGTTGGAGTTCGAACCTGCCACCCTCGGCATATGGGGCCAATGCCCTACTCACTGAGCCACAGGTGCCGCCCATGTTATAGATTTTAAATTGCAAGAGGGATACAAATGTGTTAACTTGATCATACCATTATATTTTATGTTATATTTACTCTTTCATGTGTATGAAATATTTTATAAGAAAATCCCTTGATATGAAAGCCGTTCATTATTTTTCATTTCCTGGTTTCTAAGCCAGGATCCAACCATTCAATCTATAAGGGTCTCAATTTTCTCATTAGGAAACAAAATGCACTAAAACATCTCTGGCATTTACTTGTTCCCTTTCTTTATAAGTGAGAACTCCATGGAGAATAGTGTTTGCCAAATTTAATTATGACAAAAAATGTTTTACTTGCCAATTTCATTAATATAATTCATGTATTTGAGTTTTGTAATAGCAGAGTTTGTTAACACATAGAAATGACTGTATAGAACCGCTCCAATAATTTCCTAATATAAAACAGCAAAATCAGATCAGGAAAGCAGGAAGAAATGGCTTTGCTAAGAGGAAATCTAGGGCAAGTCACACCATGAAGGTGAATTAACTTATTTTACATTCATACTTGCAAATCTTTCAAAGCTTCAAAAATTTTTCAAGCGTCTGAAGATCAGTAATTCAAGAAAGACTGCGTATTTTTTTTTTCCATTTTCACTTATGTGGTATGACAAATGATTCAAAGTTCTCTTGGGTCTAAACATGAGCCGTATTTTGGATAAGATGTGCTTACCATTCACTTATTCTGGTCAGGGAGACAGTCAGCTCTTTTGTTCATTACTTTCAAGTAAAATTGAACATTCTCACTGTTTGTTTCTTACTATACTAGATGCTACCAGAACTAGCAAGAAGGATTGAATATGATCTGAACCTTCAAAAAACTTAAAGAATATTTAAATAATACTTAAATAAGTGAAAAGTCAAAAAGAAAGGCAAGTAGCAGAAACTTTTATAGAGAATAGTATAAAAGAATATTATACATGAATAAATTGTGGTACAATTACACCAGCATCTTCACTCTTCAAGTTTAGCTTCACGCCGACCAAGTATAGACTTTCAGTCTTACATGGGGCTCCTTGATTTTGCTATTAACTGTCGCTTCAGAGGTACATTCCCTAATCCCCCTATCTAATTCATCTTCCACCATACACTCCCCTCCCGCACTTCTGATTATAATTTTATTATTTATTAGTATAGAATTTTTCTTCTATTCCTCCATTCCCCTCCACATGAAATTTCTTTCTTTTTTTTTTTTTGCAGTTTTTGGCTGGGGCCAGGTTTGAACCCACCACCTCTGGTACATGGGGTCGGGACCCTACTCCTTTGAGCTACAGGCACTGCTCATCCCCATGAAATTTCTAAAGGAGTAAATATTCATTTCTGTTTCTTACACTTTTATCCCCCAATCAGTGCCTAGGGCAAAAGAGAGAATAGGCACTGAATAAATATTCTTACTTACATGGATTAAAATATACATCCATTTAGTAGAGAACGTTTTTTTCCAAGGTGGAGGAAATAACATTAATGTTTAAGTATAGCATGATCTTAGAATTCATTCTTTAACTCATTCTTTAAACCAATCATATTTTTTTTTTTTTTTTTTTTTTTGAGACAGAGCCTCAAGCTGTCCCCCTGGGTAGAGTGCCATGGCATTACAGCTCACAGCAACCTCCAACTCCTGGGCTCAAGCGAGTCTCTTGCCTCTGCCTCCCAAGTAGCTGGGAC
>CAUYTI010161278.1:0-26408 GCA_963575145.1 Galago senegalensis
GAGGGAGGGGGTTTGGTGGGATCACTTCTGAGGATTGTCTTATAGGGGTACAGGTGAATCTTACTAAGAGTAGAATGAGAACGTTATAAAGCAATAACTGAGAAAATGACAAGAAGGCTGTGTTGACCAGTTTGATGGAAGTGAAAACCACACTCTGTACCCCAGAAGTGCATTAATGTACATAGTTAAAATTCAATTAAAAAATAAATTAAAAAAAAAAAGAGAGAAAAAAAAAAAAAAAGAGTGAATAGGTCCCTAAATGCCTTCAAACAGAACCTTCCTCATCTCTCTCCTTGGCTCACTCGTGCCTCTGTGTTCTCATGTCCCCCTCACTGCTTCATCATTCATTTATTCCTAAGCAGCAGTTTTTCAGTCCCAGCACTGGGCCTTCTTCTGATGTCCTGGGGACCTCAAGCTTCAGTCCTAGCACCAGACCGTAGTTTCTTGGAGTCTCCTTCTCTTTTTTCACTTCAGGCCCAAGTCAAAAAAATGACTTTTCTAGGAGCCTTTCTTTGTTTTTCACTCCTCCATGCCATGGGTCTTAGGAACCCAGGGATGCCTTCTTTTCCACCCAGGTAGGGGAAGGACATTTGAGACATGGGAGCTGGCCCTTCACCCTCAACAGAGACCCCCTGGAGGTGTCTCTTTCAACCTCAATACCAATTGGAAAACGGGCCCTTTAATTTCAGTATCTTAAAAGTTTTAAATAACTTCCTCCAAAAAAAAAAAAATTGGCAAATGAAAAGACTCTTGCTTCTTCTTATGCAAATCATCTCTTGAACAACTCTACCTCTATCTTCCCTCCTTGGGTGATTCCTGCCACTCCTCCACCTCCCAACTGTCCTGGAGCCTCAAGGCCTCCCCACATCCCTACCCCCACCAACCCCTTCATGCTCCCCCATCACAAACTTCTCACAGGTTGCTCCCCGCCTAGCAGCCACACGTCCCTCCTCCCAGTGCTGGCTGGGCTGCAGGTGGAAGATGCAGAACCCACAGGGCTGCAGTCATGGCAGTGGCATTGGAAGCCATGCGCACTCCCCAGGCCTGAAGCACACACAGGCACAGCAAGTCTGGAGAAGGGTGGGTGATGTGTCCAGGAAGGCAGTGATGCTCACAGGCCTAGATACCACCTCATCCCCCTTTTGGCCTGACATCCCTCTGCCCACTGACTTAAAAAAAAAGTCTAACCTCACTACGCTCTCTTACATTCTAAGCTCCCCTCAACCATCTTAGAGGCTTAGATCTACTCACCATCAGGAAAGGGGGCCAACTGGGGGTTTAACATGGCCCCACATGAACCTCCTTCCCCCTCAGAACAAAAGGCCTACATGGCCCTTCCCCATGAGTTCCACTGGAAAGATTCTAGCCCATCAAAACCTTCTAGCAAGCTGTGGAATCTTCCTCCCCCTATGCCTAGTATAAAAAGAGGCCTCCAGCAGCCCTTGGCACACATGCCGTCTTTGCCCTTCTCAGGCAGGTCACTGTCCCTTTCAGTAAACCTGGCTGTTTCTTCTCTAACAAGTCTGGTCTGGCCTGACAGGGCATCTCCTGACAGCATTATGTGCATCCTTATTTTTCTCTCAAAAATTTGGGCAAAGATGCACCCATTATTCACAACAAAATGCAGCATTTCCAGTAGGCAATTTGTCTCTCTAGTAAATTGAGTGCTGTGGTGAAAAGTGATCTCTCCCAGTTCTCATGCATTTTTCATCATGTTTAGTATAATATCATAAACCTTGAATAATACCATGGGCTCCTTACAAAGTGCCACTAGTATGGTAATGGTGGAAAGATTCCCAAGAAGCAGAAAAGAGTTACAACATTAGAGGAAAAGGTGGAATGGCGTAAGATGTACATTAGATTGAGATCAGCAGCTGCCGTGTCCTGCCATTCCAGATAAACGAATCCAGCGGAACTACATTATAGGAACAGAAAAGGAAAGTCATGAAGCTGTTGCCACAGCTACAGCAGCAGGTATGAGAACCTTACACTTTTTGTGAAGTACCTTATTATCTCATATTGAAAATGCAGCTTTTACGTGGGTACAGAATTGCTATCTATAAGAGAAGTACACCTATAAACTCCACTACAATTCAGAAAAAGCGAAGTCACTATAGGACAACCCAAAGCAAAAATAATGTGAAGAATCTAAAGCTGGAGAATTGAATACCAGCAAAGACTTGTTCGATAATTTTAGAAAAAGGTTTGACTAAAAAACTGTCAAGATAACAGGTGAAGAAGCTTCTGCCAACCAAGGGGGCAGCAGATGAGTTCCCAGGAGCCACTAAGAAAACCACTGAGGAGAAAGGATCTCTGGGTGAACAGGTTTTTAATGCAGATGAATGTGCCTTTTTCTGTGGGGGAAGGCTGCAGAATGCCATAGAGACACTCATTAGTAAGAAAATAAAGTGAGACTACCAAGATTTAAGGCAGGAAAGATAGACTAACTCTACTGTTTTGTGCAAATGCAATTGGGTTTATGATCGGGAATGCCCTTATCTGTAAAGCTAATAATCCCCAAGCCTTGAAGAAAAGACAAGTGTCCTCTTCCAGTCTTGTGGTTGTACAATGAGAGGACCTGTACAAAACTGACCTTGTCCTTGAAGTCAGGAAGTACCCTGCCAGTAAGGGACTACCTTTGAAGTTCTCTTGATATTGGACAATACCCCCACCATCCCATGAGTTTACTACCAAAAGCATCTAAGGGTCTATGTGTCCCAAAACACAATATCTTTAAATCAGCTTCTAGATCCAAAAGTCACAAGCACTGTTAAGAGGTGTTACACATAACACTCTACAGAAATGATGGTCAGCGCTATGGAACAGAACCCTGATATAGAGAATACCATGAAAATCTGGAAGGATTGCACCACAGAAGATACCATCATTGTCATTAAAAAAGCCATTCAAGCCAGCAAGCCCAAAGCAATAAATTCCTACTAGAAAAAACTATATCCAAATGTTGTGCATGTCTTTACAAGACTTATGCGAGAGCCAATCAAAGCAATCATGAAAGAGATTGTGCATATGGGGGGAAAAAACATAGAGAGTGAGAAGTTTCAAGGTAATTGATGTTGGAGAAATTCAAGTGCTGATAGACACCACACCAGGAAACTCACAGAAGACAATTGGATAGAGATGACAGCTTCTGAACCAGAGCTGGATGCAAAGGCAGAAGACAGAGAGAAAGCAGTGCCAGAAAACCAGATCACATTAGACAATCTAGCAGAAGGGTTCTAATTGTTCAAGGTCGTTTTTGACTTTTACAGTGTGGACCCTTCACAGGCACCGAAATTAAAGCAAATGGTTGAAGAAGAATTGTTATCATGTAGAAATGGTTTTAGAGACAAAAAAGTCAGAGAATAATTATGATGCATTTCTGCAAAGTTGCCTTAAGTGTGACTGCCCTTCCTGGCTCCCCTAAGACAGCAAGACAACCCCCTCCTCTGCCTCTTCCTCGGCCTACCCAAGTGAAGACAGTAAGTATAAAGACTTTCATGATAACCCACTTCCACTTAATAAATAGCAAATATATTTTTCTTCTTTACAAGTTTTTTAACAATATTTTCTCTTCTTTACTTTATTATCAGAATACAGTATGGAACACACATAACGTACAAAATACATGTTTATCAGCTGTTTTCCATTATCAGAAAGTCTTCCCATCTAAAGTAGGCTATCAGTAGTTAAGCTTTGAGGAGAGTCAAAATCTATACACAGGCTTTTTATTTTATACGGAATTAGTATCCCTAATTCCTGTGTTGTTCAAGGGTCAATTGTATTGGAAGAAATAATGGCCAAAATTTCTCAGCTTTGATGGGAGACATTGATCTACACACCAAGAAGCTCAAGGTAGAAGAAACAGAGATTCACACACAGAGAGAGATGTCATAATCAAACTGTCGAAAGCCAAAGATAAGGAGAAAACCTTGAAAGTAGTAAGGAAAAAGAGGGAACCCCATTAATATCATCAACTGATTTCTTCTTAGAAACAGTGGTAACCAACATACTCAAAAATTCTGAAAGAAAAAAAATCTTCCAATGAAGAATTATATTCCGGAGTGCCATGCCAGGCAAAGGAAAAATCAGTAATACTGATCCTGAATCTATTTTATTTTTATTTATTTATTTATTTATTTATTTGCAGTTTTTGGCTGGGGCTGGGTTTGCCTGCCACCTCCAGCGTATGGGGCCAGTGCCCCGAATCTATTTTAAATTTGATATTTTTTCAGCATGAATTTTATTGCACCTGTTTTGATTTTTAAATATTGTGTTAAGATATTATTTATCTTAATTACTGAGAATTTTTTATTTCCCTTAAATTTGGTGCCCAAGGTCAGTGTTTCCCCTTTCTTACTTTAGTCCAAATCTTAACCAACAAATGCATGGTTCAAAAGTGAAGGTGAGGGCCCGGCACCTATAGTACAGTGGTTACAGTGCCAGCTACATACACCAAGGCTGGTGGGTTTGAACCTAGCCTGGGCCAGCTCTGACACCAGCTAAACAACGATGACAACTATAACAACAAAAAAAAATAGCCGGGCATTGTGGCAGGTGCCTGTGGTCCCAGTTACTTGGGAGGCTGAGACAAGAGAATTGCTTAAGCCCAGGAGTTTGAGGTTGCTGTGAGCTGAGATAGCACAGCACTCTACCAAGGGTGACATAGTGAGACTCTGTCTCCAAAATAAACAAATAAATAAATATAAAAGTGAAAGTGAGGGCCCAGTGTGGTGGCTCACACTTGCAATCCCAGCACTCCGGGAGGCCGAGGCAGGCAGATTACCTGAGCTCAGGAGTTTGAGACCAGTCTAAGCTAGAGTGAGACCCCATCTGTAAAAAATATAGACCCCATCTCTAAAAAACAGCTGGGCATTGTGGTAGGTGCCTTAGTTCCAGGTACTTGGGAGGCTGAGGCAAGAGAATCACTTCAGCCCAAGAGGCTGAGGTTGCTATGAGCTATGACACCACAGCACTCTACCAAGGTCAACAAAGTGAGACTCTGCGTCCAAAAAAAAAAGTGAAGGTGAAATAAAGACAATCCCAGATAAACAACAACTGAGCAAATTGGTTGCTCAGAACTGCTTTACAAGATAGACTAAATAAGTCCTTCAAGCTGAATGAAAACAACACCAGATCATAGCTCAAATCCATATAAATAAAGAAAACACTAGTAATTATGTAAGTAAACATTAAAGGTAATATAAATATATACATATAATTTGTATTTTCTTCTCCACTGATTTAAAAGATAATTTCATAAAACAATAATCATCAAAATGTTTTGCTAGAGTAATAACACATAAAAATCTAATATACAGGGTAGACATAAACTTTGTGTGCAATTTACTACGTTAAACTATTTTAAATCACACATGAACTTTGTGTCCACCCTGTATAACAATAACAGCACAAAATGTGGGTGGGGGCAGATTGGAGCTATATTGGAATAAAGAAGTTGAGCCATTAAACTAAAATCTACAGGCAGAAGTGAACATCAGAAATGGTGAATGTGTGGATGAATATAAAAGACTACATAGATCATTTCCCTCCTCTTAACTTTTTTAAAAGACATAAAATTACTCAGAGAAATAATGATGACATATAAGACAATAATAGCACAGAAGAGGGTGGAGGGGGTGGAGTCATATTGGAAGGAAATCTATATATTGGTGCTTTACTTTTACTCTTTTAAGACACCAGTGTGACCATGATGCAGGGTTAGGATGCTATGCAGAGGCGCTTTGGAAGACTTGTGTTGGAGAAAACACCATCAATTTGGATTATACAAAGAAAGAGAGACGGTACGAGTTAAAAAGAAGTGCTTGGTCCATGTTAAGGGCAGGGAGCAGAAATTCAATTGAGAAAGCTACTCAGCTATAAACACAAGGGTTTTTTTGGTTCATTTACCAAAAAGAAAGGATGTCACAGAAAGCATAGCTGACAGTTGAAAGGGCAGTGCCAGGGAGAGCTGGTCAAAACAATGGGTTAGGAGGACCACTAATAAGTTAATCTAACTGGTTGCAGGAAATGAGGCAGATAAATGGAAAGCTGATATTCACATATCAGCAATACAAATATAAAAATGGAATAAAAACATCAATTTTATCGCCCGTGTCCATTAAATACTTAGACATAAATGTATCAAAATATGTGCAAGACACACACTGAAAGCTATGAAACTTTGCTGAGAGAAATTAATAAATCCCCAAATAAATGAAGAGATACACCATGCTAGTTTAAAATGTAATATAAAAGCATAAAAATCTAGAAGAGCCAAAAGAATTTCGAAAGAAAACAATAAATTTGGAGAAAGTAAACTACCTGTTTCAACAATTATTATAAAGCTATAGCAATAAAAAACTAGGTAATCATATAAGAATAGGTACATTTAAAAAAATAGGTACATAAAGCAATGAAATAGAATAAAGAGACCAGAGATAAATCCACATATATAGACAATTTTTGACAAAGAGACCTAGGTACTTTATGAAAAAAGAACAACTTTTTATTTTCTTTCTTTTTTCATTTTTTTTAAACAAGCAATACTGAAATAACTGGAGAGAAGGCACTAGTATGGGTCTTGACTCATAATATGTATTTTACTGTATCAAAAGAAAATTTAACTTGATTTGGTCAGAGACCTAAATTAAAAATTAAAGCTATAAAACTTCTAGAAGAAAATATTTGGGGCAGGCAAAGATTTCATAAGATATATACAAAGCTAATAAATATAAAATATGATAATAAATATAAAAATATAAAGACCTATTTTTTAAAAGCACCCCAAAGAATATGGTAAAACAAGCTACACAGACTAGAAGAAATAAAATTAGAAATAATTTGCCTTTGTTTGCTTAGTAAATTTGAGACTTTGCGTGTGCTATGATCCAGTAATTACATCCTTGAGGATTATATTCTAGAGATATTTGGTATCTTCCAGGAATATAAAGGGGTGAGGAATGGAGAGTGGGGTAGGTTAAAATGTGGCTTTTCAAAGTGCAACCCCAGGAAAGTACAAATTCAGCCAAATTTCTCACATTTTCTAGACTTGCAACCAAGTGAGTACAATAAAGTCTGATCTCAGAGTGAAGACTGAAGCACTGTATTTAATATACAATTTCATTCAATTGAAGAATATTTACTACTCACTTATTTTATAAAAATGTATCCAAACAGTTGAAGCAACACAAGTTATCTGTAAAGTTAAGGATCTAGATCAATCCATTTCCTACAAAGGTGAAAATTTAGTTTCACACACACACAAAAATTATAGTTTTACATTTTTAAAAAATTTGCAATTTTTAAGCATTAGTTTTGTTGTTGTTGTTGTTTTTTCAAATTAAAATAAAACCAAGCCCAGCCCAGTGATTTGGACAGTTCATGGAGATGTCGCTGTATTGATTCACCTGGACTTTGAAAGGAAAAAAAATGAAATAAGCTAATGGCATAAATATGTCATAGCTTCCTGTTGTGTGTTTGCCTCTCACAGCTAGCTGATATGGGAGATGCTTTTCTCCATGCTCTGTGGAGCACAGAGGTCACCAAGGGCCCTCAGTAATGACTCTGTCCCTGATAACACCTGCCTTGGGCTCCAGGCCAACATGGATTTTATGACTGCCCTTGCAGTGTACCCTCTACAATCTCTGCTGCTAGAACTTGCTGTCAGCAAAAGACTTTGGTTGAAGAGCAAGTACACCTAAGCCAAAATCCACAGGAACATTTTCCTACTTCAATTTATATGAGGGAAAAAACGGCTTGGGTTTTCCTGTTGCACGAAATTTTCCTAGTTTAATTCTGAACTACTTGAAGCCACTCCCCTCAGACCGTAGAGATGCATGTTAGCAATGCAACCCTTCTGCTTACTGAAAAACTCTTCTTATTTTTGCTGTAGGATATGGTCTCTACTGTTGTCTATTCTGTTGAAGTAATCTAGTTCACTAGAAATAAGTTGAAAAGAAGTCAACTGAGAGGATTGGTAAAACCAGTTTTAAGAACATTTCACCCAGCCTGAACAAGAGCAAAACACCATCTCTACTAAAAGTAGAAAAACTTAGCCAGATATGGAGGAACATGCCTACTGTCCTGGCTACTCAGGAGGCTGAGGCAGGAGCCTAGGAATTCAAGGCTGCAGTGAGCTATGGTAATACCGCTGTGCTCTAGCATGGGGGACAGAGTGAGACCTTATCTCCAAAAAAAAAAGGACATTTCACCATGTGATACATTGAGATGTTGCAAATACTGTTTCTTTGTTTCTTCCTGGCCATTCATCCCTGTTCTTGGGCAGATATCTATATCTATATTTTTTAATTAATAGGCTTAATTTTTGAGCAAAAAAAAATGAGTGAAAAGTACATAGAGTTCCCCTGTCTTTTCTCATTCCTCCTTTTCCACTATTAATATCTTGCGTCAGTGTGATACGTCTGTTACAAGGGAGGAGCCAGTATTAATATCCATTAACTAAAGTCCATGGTTTACATTAGGGTTCGCTCTTGGTGCTGCACTGTTGCAGGACTCTAGGCCCAGCAGAGAAAAAGAGTGACCCGAATACTGGAGATAGAAGAGGAAGCGTTCTTATTTCAACCAGCAGAATCTGGCAGATTAGAACCAAAACGGCTGAGCTTCTGATCAGCTGTCTCTGTCCTTTTATTAGACTCACAGGTAGACAGACAAAGGAGTTACCATACTACATCTCATTATAGATGTCAAATCACGTGCAGGGTTTACAGAAGTGAAAACAAGCAGCAAACGTTAGTTTCAAGGACCCAGGAGGCTGAGTTTTAGTAAGTTCCTAAGGGCTGGGTTACCACAGGGAGGACCTTGCAGGACTGTCCTCGGGTCTCTATGAGAAGCCACTTTTTAGACTTTACTTTTCCGGGGTATCTTTCCTCAGTACATTCTATGGGTTTTAACAAATGTGTAATGACTCGTATCCACCATTATAGTATCACACCATGGTTTCACCACTGTGCAAACACCCTGTGGTCCGCCCATTCATCCCATCCTCTCTCCACCAAAACTCTGGCACCAAGAAAAATGTCCAGAATTCTTTTCTTTTCCTAGAATGTCACAAGTTATGAGTTGCTCTGTACTAAGTTGCTTATTCTGTGTACATTTTCATAACCAAGTTATACTTTTGAGATAAAAGCTCAATGATTTCACAAAGATGTTGGTTGTGAAGATGAAATGAGAGTGTTTTTGCCCCACTTAGAACAACCCCTGCTTTATAAGATGAAAGCAAGGACAAAACGTGGTAATGTTTAAAACACTCAGAACAATTCCCGACACCCAGTAAGTGCTCAGTATATGTTAGCTGTTCTAACTTGTGGCACAACTGCTGATTCCCCTTTCTCTGTAGAGTCCACTGTGTAAGAAGGAAAGTGAACTTGGACTTAAATGGAGGAAACAGAAGCAATTTAAAGAGATAATGGATCCACTGTTGTTATCTCTAGCTGTGGAGTCAGGTCATCTGGATTCAAAAGCCTAATTTATCTAGGGGAAAGTTGTTACTTGGGAAGTCACTTTCTATCTCTTTAAAATTGTTTTCCTACTATAAATGAAGAGAAGAGATTGACAATTCCTCTCTAAGGCCTTTGCCAGGCCTGATACTTGTTTTGTACTAAGGTGATGATGAAGGCTCTATCCTGAAAGAGTTAAAGCCCATGCTCTGAATTGGCCAGATAAATCTTGGCCCCTTTGATCTCTAGTAGATAATTATGGTTTCTCTTGTTGTGATGATCAAAGCAAGATTTTACTATTTTTTAATTTATACATTTGTTATCTTTAACATATTCATCAATACAATGAGAAAAATTGATGCAAGTGTTGGACCCGTCTGTGGTTGGCTACGTAGGACAAAGACTGGGGCTTTAAGAGCATGATGAAAGGTGTAAGCAAGTCAGGTAGG
This sequence comes from Galago senegalensis, assembly GCA_963575145.1. Classification (NCBI taxonomy): domain Eukaryota; kingdom Metazoa; phylum Chordata; class Mammalia; order Primates; family Galagidae; genus Galago; species Galago senegalensis. The sequence continues at coordinate 9,905 of CAUYTI010161278.1, forward strand.
GCTTATGAAGGGCGAGTCTTACAAAGAGAATTTTGTATGTGATCAGGTTGGCTGAGATAGAAAGGGAGCTGTTTATAAGATTTTCTAAAACTTGTATATTAATGTCAGCAGTACACTGATACAGGACTATAGTTTGGTCCTCTCTGTTGAGGTTACCAAGATTACTCTCAAAAAAATAATTGCAAGAGATTTTGATTTCAGTTCTAAAATCAAAGTCTTTAAATTTTCAACCATTGTTCAAACTACATTTTTTCCCTACTTTTACAGTTTTTACCTAATATCAAGTTTGAAATGCTATCTTCTCCATTTAAAGCAATAATTTAACTTCTGGAGGTAGGGTTTCCTCTTAAATCTTTGAAGATTAATTTCACAAAACTTTGACCTTTCACTGCCCCTCACTGGCTGCAATTTTCAGGTTATGCCCCAGTGACTTCTGCTCTTCCCCCTCCTATCCTTGGAAAGGCTCATCGCTTTGTTTAACTAAAGGGTTGATTCTCTCTCACCTTTTCCTAAGTTCCTGTAGCTTTATTTATTTATTTATTTTGGCCGGGGTTTGGTTTGAACCCGCCACCTCCAGCATATGGGGCCGGCGCCCTAGCCTTTTGAGCCGCAGGCACCGCCCTTTATAGCTTTTTCTTTCAAGTTTTGACTCTGCTGTTGTAACCTGGTACTGAGAATGTTTGTCTCCAAGGAAAACAATGTATTTCCTCCAGTATAACTTTTTTCTGGACTCTTGGCTTCTTGATGTGTGTAATTCCACATGGCATTCACTTTTTATAAAGGCCATACGTTTCTGTGCTCAATGTACGAGTTTTCTGGCCAAGTGTGATGGCTCACATCTGTAATCTAGCACTCCTCTGGGAGGACAAGGTGGGACGATCCTTTGAACTCAGAAGTTCGAGACTAGCCTGAGCAAGACCCTGTTCTACTAAAAATAGAAAAATTAGCCAGGCATTGTGGCAGGTGTCTGTAGTTCCAGCTACTCAGGAGACGGAGGCAGGAGGATCTCTTCTTTTTCTGAGACATAGTCTTACTATGTGGCCCTGGGTAGAGTGCTCTGGTGTCACAGCTCACAGCAACCTCAAACTCTTAGGCTCAAGTAATTCTCTTGCCTCAGCCTCCAAAGTAGCTGGGACTATCGGCGCCTGCCACAATACCCGGCTATTTTTTTATTATAGTTGTCACTGTTTAGCAGGCCCAGGCTGGGTTCAAACCTGCCAGCCTCCATGTATGTGACCAGTGCCCTAACCACTGAGCTATAGGCACCAAGGCAGGAGGATCCCTTGAACTCAGGAGTTTGAGGTTGCTATGAGCTAAGCTGATGGCATAGCACTCTAGCCTGGGCAATAGAGTGAGATTTTTGTCAAGGAAAGAAGGAAGGGAAGGAAAGAAGGAAGACAGGGAAAACTAGTTTTCTAGTTTACAGTATTCTTTTTTAATATGGTGTCTACTCATAACATTTGACACATAACTCTGCCAGTACCTAATTAAATTAAAGTACCTGTTCATTAGGCTCAATGCCCAGGTTCTCCAAATGGGCTTCTCATAAGAAGCAGTCATAATGCAGGTCTTTCTTTTTTTTTTTTTTTTTGGCCAGGGCTGGGTTTGAACCCGCCACCTCCAGCATATGGGGCCGGCACCCTACTCCTTTGAGCCACAGGCGCCACCCAGGTCTTTCTTTATCTCTTAACTAATCAGCTTAGGAAACCATGACTGTATGTTTTATTAAGATGAATTCTTGGCTCGACACCTGTGGTTCAAGCAGCTAAGGCGCCAGCTACACACACCTGAGCTGGTGGGTTCGAATCCAGCCTGGGCCCGCCAAACAACAATGATGACTGCAACCAAAAATAGCCATGCATTGTAGCAGGTGCCTGTAGTCCCAGCTACTTGGGAGGCAGAGGCAGGAAAATCCCTTGAGCCCAGGAGTTGGAGGTTGCTATGAGCTGTGATGCCACAGTGCTCTACCCAGGGGGACAGCTTAAGGCTCTGTCTCAAAAAAAAAAAAAAAAAGATGAATTCTTATCATCTGTGCTGTCTTTATTACGTTTTCGATCACTTAAAAAAAGAATCATCGGGAGGCACCTGTGGCTCAAAGGAGTAGGGTGCCAGCCCCATATACTGGAGGTGGTGGGTTCAAACCCAGCCCCAGCCAAAAACTGCAAAAATAAATAAACAAACAAATAAATAAATAAATAAATAGTGGGCAAACATTTAAAAAAAAAAAAAGAATCATCAGATCGGGTGCAGTGGCTCATCCCCATAATCCTAGCACTCTGAGAAGCTGAGGCAGGTAGATTGCCTAAGCTCACAAGTTTCAGACCAGCCTGAGCAAGATCAAGAGACTGTCTCTAAAAGTGGCTGGGCATTGTGGCAGGTGCCTATAGTCCCAGTTACTTGAAAGGCTGAGGCAAGACAATCTTTTGAGCCCAAGAGTTTGAGGTTGCTGTGAGCTGTGATGCCACCGCACTGTACCCAAGGCAACAAAGTGAGACTCTGCCTAAAAAAGAGAGAAAAAAGGGTATCATCCCTAGTAAGTCTTGCTAAATCTTCTTTAAATTATACTTATATGGATGTGTTGTTAATGTAAATGTTCTAAAATTAAGTAAATTTTATAAAGGTCTAGTCGTCCTGGTGACACTGTCAATCATGATTCTAGTTGTTATCTGCAAATACTGCATGCAAAAGAAGTAACTACATGTCCTGCTTAATTGTTTAGTTATAATAAATTCTCATCAGATTTTTAACAATGACTATCCTAAGTTTTTGTAATCTTATTCTTCTCTAAAGTCATCTGCAATCAAATTCATAGAAAAGACTCTAAAATGTACCTCTTTTTTCAAGATACGATCTCACTCTCTTGATTAGGCTACAGTGCTGTGGAATCAGCCCAGATCACAGCCACCTCAAACTCCTTCCTGAGTTCAAGCAATTGTCCTGCCTCCGATGTCACAGTAAAATAAGGTAATTAAACAAAAGCATAGGCAGTGTGTAGACAGATTGTCAGGGAGAGTGCAGTGGCACAGTGCTAATAGCAGGAGGGTTCTGCTGTCACTAATGGCTGAAAGAGAGGGAAGAGAGAACTGGAGAAATTTTGTAAAAAAAAGAAAAAAGCTTTGATCCTAGCACTCTGGGAGGCTGAAGTGGGAGGAACACTTGAGGTCAGGAGTTTGAGACCAAACTGAGCAAGAATAGGACTCCATCTCTACCAAAAATAGAAAAATTAGCTGGATGTGGTGGTGGCTGCCTATAGTCCCAGCCATTGGGAGGCTGAGGCAGGAGAATCACCTGAGGCCAGGAGTTTGATGTTCCATAGAGCTAGGATGACACCCCTGCCCTCTAACCAGGGTGGCAAAGCAAGACTCTGTCTCAAGAAAAAGAAAGGAAGAGAAGAGAAGAGAAGAGAAGAGGAGAGGAGAGGAGAGGAGAGGAGAGGAGAGGAGAGGAGAGGAGAGGAGAGGAGAGGAGAGAAGAGAAGAGAAGAGAAGAGACGAGACAAAATGAAACACAGCTTTGTAGGCAGAGCCATCTAAATCTAACTGGCATTGTATCTTGGTTTATGGGAGCCACTTGTTCCTGTGATCCCAAAGGGAGGGACCCAAGGTCATAAGCACTTTAACACCACTGCCCTTCCTACCGATCACCTGCCATGGCCCCCATCTGGAGGCAATGCTGCAGCTCCTACAGATGGTCCCCCGGCACAGAGCAGGAGCGGGCAGACGGTAGATCTGGAATGTATCCTGTACATTGTGGGGCTCTAGACGAGACCAAGAACTCGCCCTTATTCTGTTTTCTATCTTTTTTGGAGATAATAGCACTTTTCAGCATCTTCATTTCCCCTTGGAAAGACTTTTAGCAAGGTTTGTTTGTTTTGTTGAGCAGATATTACTGATTAACGAAGCACTATAAGATTATAGCAAAGGACCTTATTCAGAGTAGAAGGAAGGAATCATAAGAGAGCAAAAGTCATTGGACTCAGATGAACTAATAGGTCACGAGTGGTCAACCGGCTGTTCAAGATTTCCCAACTGCAGGAGCCTCACTGCCCTCCACACGGCAGTTGGGAAATCTTGCAAAAAAGATAGTAAGCCAGGTGGCTGCCTGAATCAGCCTCCAGTAAAGTCAGAGACTCCTCATGGGTGACTTTCTCTGTCACTGTGCCCCGTTCTCCTTACCCCAGTCCTAGGGAGGGGTGAGAACACAGGTTTCAGAAAAATCAAAATTAGCTTCTCAGCAGGAAAGGCTAGGAGTCCTCCAGGCAGAATGATCACTGTGTCTTACAGCAGAAAGGTATTTTAAGCCAAACTGCCAGACAGCCCAGGGGAAAAAGAGAAAGAGCTGCAGAACAGTGGTAGGTCCTGCTGAGAAGAACAAAGTGGGGAACAAATGGTGAAGGACCTGCTAGGACTCCAAAGCGGATTCCATGGTCTTGCACATGCACCAGCATGATCAGCAAGAACATTTGAATATGGGAGATAATGACATTAATTTGTAGAGGAGGCAGAACAAAGATACAAAATCCCCACTGTGTGCCAAACATTTTGGCAGAGCTGCCATCTTATCTTTTAATCAATCTGATTCTTAGCTCACACTATCTTGATTCAATCAGTGGATATGAGAAATACCTAAGGAGAACAAAAAAGCATATAATCCAGGGAAAATGTTTTCTTACTTGGTTGGCTCTGTATGCTTTCTATGTGGTTTGAATCTTTCAGTGAATACTACCTGTAATGTTTGTGTAAGTAAAAAGAAATGTTTCCCTATGTCTATAAACCCTACACAGAATGTAGTGGTTCTTAATTCTGACTGTGCATCAAAATGACCTTTTTCAACATTTGAAATTCTGGATTTTGTCACCTCAGGCCTAAAGAAAAAGAATTTATTTTAAAAAAGGCCTTGCATGGAAGTTTGTGTTTTTGACTTGTACTGCACGACGAGGGATTCTGCAAACACAGATGGAGGATCACCAAGGACATGGTTTCCTGTCCCTGTTTTGGAGCTGTTTGCCCTCATTGGGATCATGACATTTCTGCAGAGAGGCCCACACAGGCTCAGTTCCTCATTCTACTGTTTATTGCCAAGGATGCCTCAGATAAATAAATTTTTTTTTCAAGCCTGTTACCTCATTTTTAAAGTCAAGGTAATAGCCAGACTAATTTCATTGTGGTATCATGAAAATTGGGTAAGATAATACAAACAGAACATTTAGAACAGTATAGAGTGTGCCCCCTGGCAAATATTCAATAAAGGCTACTATTAATTAGCTATATGGTCATAAATATTCTGGTACTTACATATTCATAATGAAATAACTTTACAGATGCTCCTTTACAATGCAGTTACGTCCTGGCAAATGCTTTGCAAATTAAAAATATTGTTAAATCAAAAATGCATTTGATACCCTGATAAACCCATCATAAGTCAAAAATAATATGTCATACCATTGTAAACTGGAGGATAGCTATAGCTGCATGCATACCATTAATTGCCACATTATATTTTATAGATTCAGAAATTTGGGGGCTTTTTCTCAAATGTTTTCACATCCATTGACCAAAATGTTAGTGGTAAAACCAGATTAGTGAAATGATAAAATAACAAAATGATAAAATGATAAAATGACTATGATGCATATGAGAATAAAAGATGTTGTTCAGGGCAGTGCCTGTGGCTCAGTGGGTTGGGCGCTGGCCCATATACCAAGGGTGGCAGGTTCAAACCCAGCCCCAGCCAAACGGCAACAAAAAAAAAGCCGGGCATTGAAGGACTCTAATTTCAACATGATTGAACTAGCTAACTCTGGAAGAAGACTACTGATTTTTAAATTCCATTTGCTCTGTATTGTTAGGCAAGTTATTTAGCCTATCTGGGCCTCATATTCCCATTCATAAAATGGCAATAATTGTACCTACCTACAGTAGGTAGGTTGTTGTGAGCATTAAATCCATTCTTCAGTAAGTGCTTAGCTCAGAGCCTGGTACATAACACATGGCTCTCGTGAGTGCTCACTCTTCCTACGATTCTTTCATTCTAACTGTAGGCAAGTCCAGATGGACAGAAAAAGAGTCTGAGTTATAGAATGGAGTGACAGGAGCAAACAGAAGTCAAAACCATGCTAATGACTATCCCAAGCAGCACATCTCAAACTTAGAGAAATATGAGGTAATTTCTCTAGAGAGTTCAAATTTACTTATGAAAAAAAAACTGTGCTCAATTTCTGTTCTACACAACTCTGTTTTAAACTCTTACCCATAAACATTCTAATAGTATGTCCCTTATTTCTACCCACACCGTAGCTCTGACCTGGGTGGAGAAAAACCGTAAGAAACATTGCAGTACCCCTGGATCTGCTTAGTACTGTAGAGATAAGCACCCCAAGCTCAGACATGGCAGTTTGCTTCATGTGCTCCTCCAGGAGAATGACTCTGGGAAAGATTTCTTCAAAGATCAAGCTTCTGCACCTACCTATAGATATGTAGAAATATGCAGAAAGACTCTCACAAAGAGATCTGGAGAGTCAGACCGGGGTTGCAGCTAGAAACTCAAACACATGTCCTTGAGCCTTGGGTTCTGTTCTCTGTCTTCTTCCTTCATTAACATTATAATCTCTAGTTTTGGTTTGGGCCAGCAAGAACAGTCAGTCTCCTTTATGTTTTTACTCTAAACAAAATCAATTGTATATGTGTTCCTCAGCCTTCACACTGAATTGTAATCTTAATAATAGCTTCCTAATTTTACTTCACTTCTTTGTATCCTTTGTATCTGTGTTAATTATTACTGAATGTTTGAAAGTATATAAGATAATCAGTAAAGTCAGGCCTGGTCGCTGACCTGAGCCAGTCTCTACCTCCCTTCAAATCAATCATCCTGTCTGCAGTTCCTTTTCCTTGTGTCTCCGATCAGAGGCTCCAAGAACACTTTCGTAGTACCCTCTGGGCCTGAAAGGATGGAGGGTGTGAGTATTAAGGAGATTTCAAACTCATACTTGGCAAAGGTGTATACAATTAAACAAAAAGTTATTTTCTGGGACTTGTCTTTGTTTTGCTCCTTTTTAAGAAACACGTTTCACTTACTGCTCCCAGCACTCACTCCACTCTTTCCTATTTCTGTCCCTCTCTTCATACCATCTTGATGGCTCTGGAATTCCTTATTTTTCCATGTTTACTTATACCCGAAACTTACTAGTACTTCCAACCATTGTATAAACCTAAACTCAACTAGTTCTTCAAGTTCAATCCTAAGTCTACCTATTCCATGAAGCCTTCCCTGATTCTCTCTCCCCAGTTGAAACCATCTCTCTTTTCCTGAATGACCCCACATTGTCCCTGAATCTGCCTCTACCTGACTCTTCTGCCTTGAACTACTGGCTTTATTTACATGCCTTATCCTCCCCACCTGACTGAGAGCAAGGTGGGAACAAGATCCACACAGGAGTCACCACTGTATTCCCCACACATTGAGCACAGAGCCTTGCACTTACTCATTGTGCTGGATTATCTGGAGTCAACTTGGCAACACTGTCACTCCTCTCTAATTTCTCCATTGTAGGAGAAGCCCAGAATTACCTTTCCCAGAAACCTGTTGCAATGAGAAACACTTGCACAAGATTTGGAAGAGAACAGGACCATTATTTTTTGGAAGCAGTTGCAGGCAGATGACCAAGCAGATGTGGGATTTGCAGCAACTTCATCCTATATTCTGAGAGGTCAGAGGGAACCTTCCAGGCTGCAGGTCCTTGATTTTCAGGCAGTATTTTGTGCAAGTTCTAGAGAGCCTCATGGTATAGCAGACAGATTGTCACTAACAGCTTCCTTTACATTAGTTTGCTTAGTATCCCAACCATTATGTAAGCCTCTAATTCCCTATATTAAAAAACATTCATACGTGAAAAAAATTCATACTTGGAATATTGTGAATGGCTTCTGTTTTCATGCCCAAACCATGATTGACTTTTTCAACAGATATTTGTGGAATGAATGAATGAAAAATAGTTCTACTGCATTGAAAATGCAGTAGACATTCTACCCATGTTTCCCATTCAAGGGGAAAGAAACTAGCATTTATTGTGAGTTCACTATGTGGCAGGCAGTTTCCCACATGTTATTTACCACCTTCACACAATCTTAAGAGACCACTATTATTGTCCCCATTTTTTACCTAATGACATGGCAAAATGAGAACCAAACAAACATTTTAACTCACAAAACAACGCCTTCCCACTCTGCTTTAGCACATGTCAACTTAGTGTATGCTTTTGTGGATAATTACGAGCAACCCAAAGAATTATTTGAAACCTAGCAAGGCTCAGTGTCTCACAACTGTAATCCTAGAGCTCTAGGAGGCTGAGGCAGGAGGATCACTTGAGCTCAAGAATTTGAGACTAGACTGAGCAAGAGTGAGACCCCCATCTCTTTTAAAAATAGAAAAATTAGCTGGGTATGGTGGAACATGCCCATAGTTCCAGCTACTCAGGAACCTGAAGCAGAAATATCACTTGAACCCAAGAGTCTGAGGTTGCTATGAGCCAGGCTGATGCCACAGCACTCTAGCCTGGGGTAACAGAGTGAGATTCTGTCTAAAAAAAAAAATTACTTGAACTCCAATATCAACCAAATTTTTTAGAGACATTTTTCCTACCCAGAAAAATAATTCTGAGTTTCCTCTCAATTATACCTCTAATAGGCTATCTATAGCTAATAGATCTGATAAAAATATTTAAGTGAGGAGGAGAGGAGCAAGAAGGCCAACTAGAGAACACTTTCACCAGAAGCTCCTGTATAGAAGGAGAAAAGTTGGACTGAAGTGAACTCAAAGAAGTTAAATTGGGGGCTTGAACACAAGGAGAAGAAATCAAGGCACACATTATCCCCACTGAGAGAAGCAATGAGGGCAAGAAAGAGGAAGAACGATAATAGAGATCAGGTACTAAGTGACTACACTAAAGGTGCCTGGTACCAAAGGGGATGGGAGACTCCTCCCCCAAAGTGGAGGCCCACCACAGGCTTTCTGCAAGTGAGCAGGGAATAAAGGACCTCTCATCTGACTCCACAAGGTCCCAGTTCTCCTGCACCTTGGAAACTCCACGTCTAGGTCCCCATTCTGCCTGGCACAAAAGTAAATATGTTTTTTTTTCCTGCAGTCCTGAGCCCACATCACACCCTCTTCTCCTCTGGTTGCCTGAAGGACTGCCTCCTGCAGAGGCCAGTGTGTTTGCTGAGATCTCTGAGAGACCTCTGCATTGTGTGGGCTGCTGACTGAGTGAGCTCTGTGGTGCTGCAGCACTAATTTTGGCTTAGTGTGGTCTTTCCTGGTTCTCTTTCCTGCTAGGAGGGACTGCTTTTCCTCTGCCATTTGGAGACACTCTGCCTGGTGTTTGTGTCCCCACAAACCCTGATGATACCAGCTCCCCTCCTAACTATTTGGAGAGAGACAGAGACAAGCCTAGCCTCAGGTGACCTGCACTGGGAAGGTCCAGGAACCAGATCTCCTCCTCAGTCACTGGTGAGAGGATTCTTCCTCTGATCATCAATGCTGGGAGATGCAGGTTCCTGGCTAATTTGAATGTATTTGCCCAAAGGGGGTTTGGCACCATGAGGGGCAAGCATAGAGAATCTATCCACAAATTCCCATCCTCCAGCTGTCACCTGCTAAGGGACCATAGCTGCTTAAATCTTTTATAGTAAGAACCTCAGCAAAAATATTGCAGCTCCTTTAACTTGGGTGGGGAACAGACTGACACTAATCAGTCTGATAGAATCAGTTTGTGCTATCTAAGCAAAGCCCACCCTCAGAGACTTTCACACTGCAGCCCTGAAAGGGAGCTGTGTGAAGCTGTGAGGGAAGGGCCAAAGGCATAACCCCCAGTTCATTGGCAAAGGAGGGATTAGCTCCATATCCCCCTGGGGTCTCCAGATCTAGTCTCACCCTGCCGGTTTTACTTGCCAAATACTTTGGTGAGGTGCTATCTAAGGGTACCCAATTAGATTATCTCTCAGTAACTATTTAGGAACAACTTAACATTTCAGATTAAAAAAAAACACAATTAATAAAAATAAAATGTAAAAAAAGCTGAGACATTCAAGGGGAGGAGCCAACAGAAGAATTGGCGGCATGAAAAATAAGAACATATCAGCTCCCCCAAGACATTAAAATGGAGATACAACAGAAAATACCATCCATGGAGAAATTGTTGTAATGTCAGAAATAGAATTCAGAATATGGAAGGCAAATAAGATGAATGGAACTGAGAAGATGGAAATAGAAATCCAAAATATAGTGCAAAAGTTTTCTTGAGAAATTAGTGAATTTAAAGACAAAGTCACCAGGCATCTGAACATAATGAGGAAAGATAGCAGAGCTTAAGGACTTGAAAGAAGGATTCTAGGTGCTCAAAAACTCAGTGAAGATCCTCAGTAATAGAATAGAACAAGGAGAAGAAGGAACGTCAGAAATTGAAGACAAGACTTTGAACTAACCCAATCATCCAAAGAAGCAGGAAAAAGAGATAATGAAGACAGAACATTCCCTGAGAAAGTTATGGGATTGTTCCAAAAGATCAAACATCCAAATTATAGGGATTCCTGAAGGAGAAGAGGATGGGCCTAAGAGCACTGATGCTCTACTTAAGACACTGTGGTGAAGAATATTGTGAAAGATACAGAAATTCAGGTATTAAATAGTTTCTGAACTCAAGCATGACTCAATCCAAAGCATCTCCTAGACACATTATAAGTAACTTTGCTAAAGTCAATATGAAAGAGAAAATCCTACAAGCAGCCAGGCATAAGAAAAATCTTACTTACAAAGGAAAAATCATCAGGATGACAGCAGAGCTTTCAGCTGGAACTTTTCAAGCCAGAAGAGGATGGTCATTGGCCACCATGGTGGTCAGAGTGACCAACATGATGATTCATTGCCAGTAAACACACCCAAAAATTAAAGAACAAAGCCTCACTTCCACAATGATGCAAGGAACCTCCACAGAATAAGATGACCAAAACTCCACTATTGATTCTCTTAATAAATGTGAATGGCCTGAATTCCCTACTAAAGAAGCACAGACTGGCTAAGTGGATACAAAAGCTCAAACCCAATATCTGAAGTCTCTAAGAAACACATCTAACCTCTAAGGATAAAACAAGACATAGAGTGAAGGTATAGAAAACAATAATCCAGGCAAACGGAAATCAGAAAAAAAGCAGGGTTGTGATCTTATTTGCCGATACAATTGGATTAAAACCAACAAAAACAAGGAAAGACAAGGATGGATACTACATACTAGTAAAAGGAAGCATACAACATGAAGAGATTTCAATCATTAACATTTATGCACTCAGCCTAAATGCTCCTTGATACATAAAATGAACCCTAAATGATATGAACAATATAATATCTTCCAGCTCCATGACAATTAAAGACATTAACACTCCTCTGATGGCACTGGACAGATCCTCCAAGCCAAATCTAAACAAAGAGGTAAATAGACTTAAACATGACCCTGGAACAAATGAACTTAACAAACATATACAGAACATTTTATCCTAGTAAAGCTGAGTACACATTCTTCTCATCAGCCCATGTATCATTCTCCAAAATTGATTGTATCTTAGGGCACAACTCTAACCTCAACAAAGTCAAAAAAATAGAAATTATTCCCTGTATGTTCTTGGACCATAATGGAATAAAAGTTGAACTCAACACAAACAAAAATCTTCATAGCCACATAAAGTCCTAAAAACCAAATAACATGTTGAACAATAGCTGGGTTAAAAGATGAGATTAAGAAGGAAATCATTAGATTTCTTGAACAAAATGATAAGAAAGCCACAAGCTATCAAAACCTATGGGATACTACAAAGGCATTTCCAAGAAAGAAATTTATAGCATTAGATATCTTCATCAAGAAAACATAAAGAAAGCAAGTCAAGAACCTAATGGGCCAAAGCAAGCATCTGGAAAAGGAAAAAAAATCCAACCCTAAACCCAGCAGAAGAAAAGAAATAACCAAAATCAGATCAGAATTAAATGAAATTGAAAACAAAAGAATCATTTCTAAGATCAGCAAAATAAGAAGTTGGTTCTTTGAAAGATTAATAAAATCAATAAACTCTTGGTTAGACTAGCCACAAACAGAAAAGTAAGATTTCCAATAACTTCCATTAGAAACAAAAAAGGGGGTCAGGTGCAGTGGCTCAAGCCTATAATCTTAGCACTCTGGAAGGCTGAGGTAGGTGAATTGCCTGAGCTCACAAGTTCAAGACCAGCCTGAGCCAGGTCAAGACCTCATCTGTAAAAAAACAGCAGGTGTTGTGGCAGGTGCCTATAGTCCCAGCTACTTAGGAGGCTGAAGCAAGAGAATCACTTAAGCCCAAGGGTGTGTGGTTACTGCAAGCTATGACACCACGGCACTATACTGAGAGCAACAAAGTGAGACTCTGTCTAAAAAAAAGTAAGAAAGAAAGAAAAGAAAAGGGGGAAATAACAACAGGTGCCACAAAAATACAAAAGATCCTAGACATATACAAAAAGTCTATAGTCTATGCCCAGAAATTTGAAAATGTAGAGGAAATGGAACAATACCTGGAAACCCACCACCTTCCTAAACATAACCAGAAAGAATTGGAAATTTTTACTAGACCTATATCAAGCACTGAAATCACATCAACAATACAAAATCTTCCAAAAAAGAAAATTCCTGAACCAGATGGTTTCACACCAGACTTTAAAGACGAAATAGCTGGGCATTGTGGTAGGCCTGTATCGCATAATCTATTCCAAAACATAGAGAAGGAAGGAATCCTTTTTTCTATGAAGCAAATAGCGCCCTGATTTCAAAACCAGAAAAGGATCCAGCAAAAAAAGGAAAACTATAAGCCAATATCATTAATGAATATCCATGCAAAAATATTTAGTAAGATCCTGGGAAACAGAAGACAGCAACACATTAAAAGAATCAAGTGGGTTTTGTCCCAGGGATGCAAGGCTGGTTCAACATATGTAAATTTATAAATATAATTAATCACATAAATAAAATTAAAAACAAAGACCATATGATTCTCTCAATTGATGCAGAAAAGACTTTTGAGAAAATCCAGCAACATTTTCTGACAAGAACACTTAAGAAAATAGGTATAGGTGGGACAATTTTTAAAGTGATAGAGGGGCCATCTACAATAAACCCACAGCCAACATAATATCGAAGAGTTAAACTGAAAGCATTTCTACTTTTATCTGGAACTAGATAAGAATGCTCACTGTCACCACTGATATTCAACATAGTGCCTCGCTGACTTGATGCCCATAGTGTAGTGGCTAGGGCACTGGCCACACACACTGGGGCTGGCAGGTTCAAACCCAGCTTGGGCCTGCTAAACAGCAATGACAACTACAACAAGAAAATAGCTGGGCATTGTGGTGGGTGCCTGTAGTACCAGCTACTTGGGAGGCTGAGGCAAGAGAATCACATAAGCCCAAGAGTTTGAGGTTGCTGTGACCTGTGACGCCACAGCACTCTACCAAGGGTGACATAGTGAGACTCTTGTCTCAAAAAAAAAAAAAAAAACCACATCTCTTGCAATCAGGCAAGAGAATGAGATCAAGGGTATTCAAATGGGGACAGAGGAGGTTGAACTCTCATTGTTTGCAGATGACATGATGTTATACCTGGAAAATCCCAGGGACTTAGGTACAAAGCTCTTAGTAGTGATCAAGGACTATAGTAGTGCCTTAGAATACAAAATAAATGCCCACAAATTAGTAGCCTTCATATATGCCAATATCAGTCAAACCGAGAATATAATCAAAGACGGTATACATTTTATAACACCTCCAAAGAAGATGAAATACCTGAGACTGTATCTAACAAAGGATGTGAAAGATCTCTATAAAAAGAATTATGAAACCCTGAGAAAAGAAATAGCTGAAGATGTTAACAAATGGAAGAACATACCATGCTCTTGGCTGGGAAGAATCAACATCATTAAAATATCCATACTACCAAAAGTGATCTACAGATTTCATCCAATCCCCATTAAAGCACCAACATCATACTTTGAAGAACTTGAAAAAATAGTACTTCATTTTATATGGAACCAGAAAAATAAGCCAATACTATTCTTAGAAATAAAAACAAATCTGAGGCCAGGAGCAGTGTGGCTCACTCCTGTAATCCTAGTACTTTGGGGGACCAAGGTGGGTGGATTGCTTGAGCTCACAAGTTCGAGACCAGCCCGAAAAAAAGTGTTTTTCTACTAAAAATAGAAAAACGGGAGCAAGAAAATTTCTTGAGCCCAGGAGTGGGAGGTTGCTGTGAGCTGTGATGCCATGGCACTCTACCCAGGGTGACAGCTTGAGACTCTGTCTCAAAAAAAAAAAAAGAAAAGAGAAGAATGAAAACCAATCTGGAGGCATCATGTTACCATACTTCAGATTATACTACAAGTCTATAGTGATCAAAACAGCATGGTACAGTGGTACTGGCACAAAAATAGAGACATAGATCTATGGAACAGAATAGAAAATCTAGAGATGAACCCAGACATTTGATCTTTGATAAGCCCAACAAAAAACATGCACTGGGGGAAAGAACCCCTCTTTCATAAATGGCACTAGGAGAATGGTTAGTTGCATGTAGAAGCCTGAAACTGGACCCAAACCTTTCACCACTGAGAAAAATTAATTCTTGCTGGATAAAAGATTTAAATTTAAGACATGAAACAATAAAAATTCTAGAAGAGCGTATGGGAGAAATGCTTGACAAACTTGCCCCAGGAAAAGATTTTATAAAGAAGACCCCTTGGCAATTGCAACAACACCAAAAATAAACAAATGAGTCATGATAAAACTAAAAAGCTTCTGCACAGCTAAGGGTACCACAATTAGTGCAAACAGGCAGCCTTCAGAATGGGAGAAGATATTTGCATGCTACAAATCTGACAAAGGGCTGATAACTAGAATCTACAAAGAATTCAAATTAATCAACAAGAAAAGAGCAAACAACCCCATTTATAAGTGGACAAGAGACTTGAACAGAAACTTCCCTGTTCAAGACAAACAACCAACAAACACATGAAAAATGCTCGTCATCTTTAATCATTAGAGAAATGCAAATCAAAACCATTCTGAGATATCACCTAACTCCAATAAGATTAGCCCACATCACAAAGTTCAGAATCTGCAGGTGCTGGTGTAGATGTGGATTGGAATATTTCTACGATGCTAGTGGGATTGCAAACTAAGACAACCTCCATGGAAAGAAGTATGGAGACTTCTTAATGAGCTAAAAGTTGGCCTTCCATTTGATCCCACAATCCTATTACTAGGTATCTACCCAGAAGAACAAAAATCATTTTACCACAAGGACTTTTGCACCAGAATGTTTATTGAAGCTCGATTTATGATTGCCAAGACATGGAAGCAGCACAAGTCTCCATCAACCCATGAATGGATTAACCAGCTGTGGTATATGTATACTGTGGAGTACTATTCAGCCACAAGGAAAGACGAAGACTTTACATCTTTTGTGTTTACCTGGATGAAGTTGAAACACATTCTCCTTCGTAAAGTATCTCAGGAATGAAAAAAAAAAGTATCCAGTGTACTCAATACAAATATGAAACTAATTTATAAACAACTACACACCCTTATGAAAGGAAAAACACTAGTATAGTCTCCAAGGGGGAAGGCAGAGGAGGGGGGATGAGGAAGGGTGATTGGCAGAATCTCACCTAACATACACGATGTTTAGCACAGCCCCTGGGCTCAACTACACCTTGAACTCTACCTTAGAAATGAAAACAATGTAACCTAAACACTTGTACTCTCAGATTAATCTGAAATTAAAAAAATATATATTTAAAGAATTTTTTCAATTATTAGATAGCATATAGTGACGTACTGCTAAGAATGAGAACTTTTATGGTGGGTGAAATGGCAATACTAGAAAGAATTTTTTTTAAAGATCTGAAATTTGTCTTGAGGTGAGTTTATAAATTCAAATGAGAAAGGACATTGTATAATAAAAAACGAGCACTATATTGTATTAGTTATAGTTTTATTAGCCACCAGTATTTGTTAAGGCTTCTTTGAAGCTTATGCAGTAACTACTTCTCCTTCACATTAGGTAAATGCTGAGGACTTCAATCTTTTTTTTCTTTGAGAGAATCTCACTTTGTTGCCCCCAGTTGAGTGCCATCTAAGGTGACCAGACATCCTGCTTTTGGTGGGACAGTCCCGATTTTTAACAATTTGTCCCGCGTCCCACAGTGTTTTTAAAAAGTCCTGATTTTTGGAAAGAATGCACAACAAGCTAGGGAATGGTGGGAGAATGGGAAGGGAATATATGGTTTTCAGCTGCCGCGTGGCCATTTTGCCAGGATATGAGTTTTATATTATTTTTGTTAATTTTATAATGTTAAACTTTAATAATAACAAATAATTGTTGAGAACTGATTATCGAGAACTGCTTATCAAAGTTCGCATTGTTCATCAGTTGTTAGAATTTGAC
>CAUYTI010161284.1:0-23303 GCA_963575145.1 Galago senegalensis
TCAGCCTCCCAAGTAGCTGGGACTACAGGCGCCCACCACAACACCTGGCCATTTTTTGGTTGCAGCCATCATTGTTGTTTGGCAGGCCTGGGCTGGGGATTCGAACCCGCCACCTTAGGTGTATGTGGCTGGCGCCTTAGCGGCTTGAGCCACAGGCGCCGAGCCTCTCGTGATAATTATTAACAGTAATCCCTGACAATTAAAAAC
Organism: Galago senegalensis; assembly: GCA_963575145.1. Classification (NCBI taxonomy): domain Eukaryota; kingdom Metazoa; phylum Chordata; class Mammalia; order Primates; family Galagidae; genus Galago; species Galago senegalensis. The sequence continues at coordinate 208 of CAUYTI010161284.1, forward strand.
ACCTTTCCCTTATGACTGATAAAAAGCCAAATCAGCAAGTTTTGTATTTTTCCAAATCAAAACACATAATCAGCATTATATATTTCTGCATAGGAAAAGTGAATTTTAGTTTCTACTTTACTGCCCTATGTTTCCTTTTTATTTTGTCTTTGCAGACATATTTTTTCCCAGCAGTATTTTATGTTATCAACTTTTTCCCAAGCGCTATGGGACTAAATGAATGTTCTGTTATCATTACGTTTAACTGACAATGTTTGGGTATTTGTAAGACTTTAATTAACCCAGATCTATTGTTCTAGTTGAGACCACTTAAGTCATCGGTTCTCAACCTGTGGGTCGCAACCCCTCTGTAACAATGAAAATATATCCTGCATATCAGATATTTACGTTACAATTCATAACAGTAAGAAAATTACAGTTATGAAGTAGTAACGAAAATAATTTTATGGTTGGGGGTCACCACAGCATGAGGAACTATATTAAAGGGTCGCAGCATTAGGAGGCATTAGGAAGGTTGAGAACCACTGGCTTAAGTGAATTTTGAATTCACTGTACAAAAATGTAAAATTATATTGATCCTTTTGAATTCTGAATTCTTTTTCACCAAATTTCCTTTGGGGTATAAAACCATAACAGTTTTTGTTATGCAATGATCAATTCCATATTTTTAATTTTATATTTAAATTTTAAACATTTAAGTAAATATACACTTACTCACAGGTAAGCACTTATTCATTAAAAATACTCAGATTGTTTTTTAAGCCCTTAAAACAAGGTCTAAACAATTGACAAAGTTCTTAAGCTAATGCCATATGTAATTTAAAAATCATACATCATGCAGTTTCTAAGGCAACTGCAGAAACAAACTAGGGCAAGAGTTTTGTTTCCTATGTGTCTGTTAGCAAATCAAATACCTTCCTTATGACTCAGTTAGTTTATGTAGAAACAAGGTAAAACACAGGATATTTGGAAAATCAGATTCAATATTTAAAAATAAAATTTCCGTGTTACCTTAAAAAACAAAACTGAACTTGATATTACCTATAATTTGACCTTAACATCACCATGGAGTCAACAATCTCTGACCTACCACAGTAGTTATACCAGCTCTTAGGTAAAAACAAGAAGATTCACATTTTTTTTTAAATCAGTATTTCCTAGTTAAATACAATAATTAAAGAATGAAACTGGTTAATCCATCAGTTTGGCTAAATGGCTTTTAACTTAAATGAAGCAAGCATAGGATGTCACTATTCGATGAACTAGAATAAAAACAAGCTAACATTTACTGAGTACCTACCATGTATCTGCAGGCACTATTATAAGAGTGTAACTTATTTACTCCACCAAATAGATGGGTACTAATATAATTCCCATTTTAGAAGCAAGGAAACTGATGCACAGATGGGGTACATGTTTCACCCAGATTTAAAGAGTTGGCAAGTAGCATACTATGTTCTGAAACCAGAATAAAATGTAGTGATTATTTGATGATCCAGACAAAAGCAGCATAGTTAGTCCCCAAATACAGAATACTCTTTCTAAAACGACATGATGACTATACAAAAATGTGGACACTACAGGGACACGGAAGTCCCAAACCTTCCAAGAAGAAACTACCCTCCATTTCCCTGACGGTCTCTGAAAGGAGGAGCACCAGCAGCAAACCTCCTGAGCATGGGCCAGGGGAAAGGGTCTGATTTCAGAACATGGAACTTTCTGAATTCATAAGACTGAGAGTAACAATATAACCACAACTGACTTAGACAATATCAAGTTATTTTATCTAATCTTGTAAAAAATTTTAAGTAGAAACAAAATATTACCCGGTTTCTCCCCACTTGCACAGAAATAAGGCAGAATTATAAAATATTTATCCTGTGTAAGCTTTTAAAATGCTACCCTAATAAAGTTATTGCCCTAACTACAAAAATGCTCAAATGGAAACTGGGGTGACTGTGACGCAGTCCCAAAATTCTAAAAATTAAACACACAGGGGAGTTCAGTGGCAGATGAACACTCAGGAGAAAATCTTCCAAGCAAAAGCAGAAAGCAAGACAGGACAATCAGAGGAAGGCGGTACAGAACGCAAAAGAAAGCTGTGGCCTCATCAGTGGTATTGCCACAACCCAAAGGAAAAATGTGTAAGCAGCTACAGCTGGAGAATGGTCAGCGTGGAATAGGGAAAAGAGAGACCCAAAGAGCAAGAGCTTGGCAGTGTTCACTAGCCACGCTGACCACAAAGGGAGCCCTGAGCAGCTGCCATAAGCTGTCTGGTCCCTGAGCAAGAATAACCATCTGGCGGGGACGGCTGTACCAGGCTGTCACTACTTGATGGTGGAGACAACAAGGATGACACAATGGCAACAGCTAACTTTTGCTATGCACTAAACTTTTTGCCAGGCACAGTATTGGGACCCTTACATATATTATTTCATTTTACCCTTACACAAAATTGAGTTATTGTCCCTGTTTTCCAGATGAGGAAGCTGAGGCTCCCAGAAGCTAAGTAACTTGTCCAAGGTTGCTTAGGTAGTAAGTGGCAGAGCTGGAATATTAACCCAGAGCTGAGTCCAAGGTCTATGTTCTACCAATCATTAAAATAATGTATCTATAAGTACAGCAGACATAAATTAAAAGAGATCTAAATAAACAGTGTTCAAAAGACTTAATACCGTTAACATTTAAATTCTCCCCAACTGACATATAAATTTAAACACAGCCACAATCAAGAGCACGACAAACATTTTTGTAGAAATTGATTAACTAATATAGGAAATTATATGGAAATAAAAAAGAACAGAATAGCCAAAACAACTCTGTACAAGAACAAAACTGTAAATAAGACTCATTACTTGACTGCACCATTTAGGGGTACAATCATCAAGATGGTGTGGTGATGGCATAAATTTAGACACATGGGCCAAGAGAGCAGAATCAGGTCCAGATAGACCCAGTAATATATGGTCAATAATGGAGAAAAAGACAGTCTTTTCAACAAATGGTGCTGGAACAACCAGCTATCTATACACTATTAGCATACATATCTAGCACCATATACAAAGGTAAATTCATATAAGAGATAAAACTATACATTTGTCCTAAACATAAGAGATAAAACTATTTAAATATAAGAGATAAAACTATAAACTTTTTTTTTTTTGAGACAGAGCCTCAAGCTATCCCCCTGGGTAGAGTGCCATGGCATCACGCTCACAGCAACCTCCAATTCCTGGGCTCAAGTGAGTCTCCTGCCTCAGCCTCCCAAGTAGCTGGGACTACAGGCGCCCGCCACAACGCCTGGCCATTTTTTTTTTTTTTTGTTGCAGCCATCATTGTTGTTTGGTGGCCCAGGCTGGGGATTCGAACCCACCACCTTAGGTGTATGTGACTTGCGCCTTAGCCACTTGAGCCACAGGGGCCGAGCCAAAACTATAAACTTTTAGAAGAAAATGTAGGTGAATACTGTTATACTCTTAGGTCAGGCAAAGACTTCTTAGATATCACATCAAAAGCATGAACCACGAAAGAAAAAACTGATAATCTGGACTTCTTTGAAATTAAAAATTTTTGCTCTTCAAAATGACCTGTGTAATTACCACGTCGATGGCTTCTCATATAGCTCTTGCAATACGTGGCATGAATGTCCAACCCCCTTGGGTATATCATTCTTTTCACCACATGTTAATAAACTAAAATTTGATTAGTTGGTTTACACATGTCAGAGTCTGTTTACCCAGGAAGGGTCAGTCTCCCTGTGTGGGGTATACTAACAACACTAAAAGCTAAGAGCCAGACCCCCAGCTGCGATTTCTTCATACAAGTACTATCCCAATCACTCTACTCAAATCCTAGCAAAGCTTCTTAACTGTTTATTACGGTTTCTTTGGAAAACCAAAGCTCTAAGAAAAAAAAAATCAACTGAGATTGTCTATGTGGATTTTTTTTTTCCTCAAAGATACAAAAAAATTGTTTCAGTTTTCAGTATTCTGTCGGAACAGAATAGTTAAGTTTTGCTACTAAATGCTCCAGCCAGAAAGTTTGAAAACAAAAAAGGCTGAGGCCTGAACAATTTGAAATGAAAAAAAACCACAGTAATAAATTAACAAAACTTAACATGGTAGGTGTTACCTAACATCTAGTGATCATCTCTAAATGAAAAATAATGAAATTATACACAAATGAGCCTAACCAACCATCTTTTATTTTATTTTAAAAAGGTTGGTTAGGGCGGTGGCCTTGCTTTATCTGGCCCAGGCCAGGTTTGAACCCGCCAGTCTTGGTGTATGTTGGAACCCGCCGTCTCCACTGAGCTACAGGCACCGCCCTAACCAACCTTTTTTTAATAAAGAAAATTATGTATGTAGCTACTTAAAATCAGCACAAAATATCAGTCTATTTACTAATTGCTATTCAAATTAAGTTTGATTTCCCATAACTAGTAAGACATCATCTATAATTTTTTTCCCTTAGTAAGCTCCAATCAAGAGATTAAAATAAATGAACCAGTGATACTTTTATAATTAGCAGATGGAGCACAATCTAATAATAGAAGCTGGATAATATTTTCTACCACCTGTTTATTGGTCAGTGATAAGGATTTCAGTAATTTCTGAAATACGGTTAGTGGGCAATTCTGTTGCAAGAGACCTATTAGGACGGTGGACGCCCGAGTGTCTGGTGGGGATTCCGTGGTGCCACTCAGCCTTCCCAGTCACCTGCCACACTCTACAGAGGCCTGCAAAGTCACATCACTCAGCATTTGATGGCAAAGGGAACAGCTGGGAGGCAGGATTGCGTGAGGACTGCCTATGCTATGGGCTCACTCCTCCCAAATCTCCCCACCCTCTCTTGAAAGGCACTCATCTCTCTTTTGCCCCATGATCTGCTTCTTTGTGCTCTCTCTTAAGTCTCCACGACGCCACCCCACCCCAAATTCCGTCTCACTCTCCCACTCCAAGTCAACCTCGTCAGTCACAAGTATTTAAGGAATGAGGCTGGTTGGTACCAGGGAATAAATCTCAACTCCCCTCCCTGAGTAAGACTAACTTCTGGATGCTCCTAGCATCTTCCTCTGTTGGGGTGCGGTCTGCAGTCTGAAAAGGGGCACATCAACCTTTCAACATAACATTAAACAACTCTGTTGACAACCTAACAACAATGCAGCTAACCTAACAATATGGCTACCCTAAATTTATGGGTAGTTGCGTAAATGTTAAAATGAACATGCCATCTTACAAATATTGCATTTTCATGTAGTAAAACATTAGAAACCAAAGAAATTAGAGCCTCCAATAGACTATCCTTCAGAGCTGAGGAAGAAAATTCAAATTATCAGAAAATTTAGTATATTACAAGCATCACATATGCCAAACTGGAACTAGCAGGTTAATACCTACATGATCACATGAGAGAAAAACTGAATGAAATTCAAGCAGGAGGAAGAGGGGAGGGCTGTTGGGTAAATTTCCACTCAATGGGCACACTGCACACTTCCTGAGTGAAGGACACAGCTACAACTCAGACTTCAATATTACAAAAGCAAAACGAAGACTCTGATTTCTCTTCAGATAGCATAAATCTTCTGCCTTTTACAAAAGCAAACTATGTAACCTAACTGCATGTACCCCATCTTAATTGGAAATTTTAAATATTTAATAAATTGCTTATTGGCTGCCATCTGCACACATTTGGTTTAATCCCTGACCTCCCACATGGACAGCTGATAAAACCATAGTAAATGTCCCCATCAATGACTCATCCTGTGGCGAAATACTTAAGAAAGCTCAGTTATATCTACCACCTTGAACAAAAACAGGAAAAGAGACTGATATATTTTAGATAGATTTTTTTAATCACTGGAGTATACATTTTAACCAGGCGCGGTGGCTCATGCCTATAATCCTAACACTCTGGGAGGCCGAGGCAGGTGGATTGATTGAGATCATGAGTTCAAGAGCAGATTGAGCAAGAACAAGAGCCTGTCTCTAAAAAGAATGGCCAAGCATTGTGGTGGGCAACTGTAGTCCCAGCTACTTGGGAGGCTGAGGCAAGAGGATTGCTTTAGCCCAAGAGTTTTAGGTTGCTATGAGAATTGTGATGCCACGGCACTCTATACCCAGGGCAACAAAGCGAGACTCTGTCTCAAAAAAAAAAAAAAAAAAAAAGCACAAATTTTAAAACTCTTTCTGTTTCATTTTTCACCTAAGAAAATGAACCATAAACCGTTTAAATTTTGATACGCAAATTTTTAGGAATTTCAAATACAGCAATTTTATGTATCAATATTACTTCATATTCTTATAGTTTTATTTCCCAATAGCAGCTAGGCTACAGAAAATAAAAGAATGACAACTTGTACTTTCAGTAAACTTTAGAAGAGCACACTTGGGGGCATCATGTTGAAATTCTATTTATATACAACATGATACCACCCACACCAGACATCATGTCATTTTCTTAGTAACACAAGATTAATATGTCAGTTATTTATAGCATACTCAATCATAAACATCCTACTTCTAAGGAGTTTCTTGTTAAACCATGGTTAAAAGTTTCTGTATTACACGTTAAAAAAAGAAAAACCTCACCTTCCTTATCTTTTAAGAACCTATCCATCTGTAGGCCTCCTTCTGAAATCTGAATTCACTGCATATAATGTTAAAGTAGTGACGGACACCAGAGGTAGCCTAATGCAACCTACTCCCCAACACACGAACCGCCCGCCACCACCACAAAACACAACAGAAGAACAGGGAAGTGATTTGCCCAAGATTTGCACAGTGAAGAAACAGCAGCAGCAGGCTGCCTCCAAGGATTCTCACTCCATGTGTTTTATTCCTCCCCCTCCATCATGTCATCTTTATCAAACAGAACCGGCAGCCGCCTTCCTTCAGGCTGGAACAGCCCTGCCTCTCCCTGCAGCTGCCAAGGGGACCCAGCAAAGCCACCACCCGGGGGCAAAGAAAGCAGAATGGGAAGCACGTTCCCAGCCCCAACCTGAAAGGGCAAGCAGGAAGCAGGCTGGGAAAGAGGGGGGCAGGGAAGGCTCAGCTGACACCAGGGGGGACCCACAGGAAAGCCAGCTCCTTGCCTCACACTGCCACAGGGAAATGAGTCAGGTAGCCAGGGGTCAGGATTCTCTGAATGCAGCCAAAGGACAGACTTTTCCCACTGGAACCCCAGCCTGGTAGTCTGGGTCATCAATCTGAAGCTTTGGCCACCTAACGGAACATGTTAAGGAAATACGCTGTTATCAGGTCCAGAAAGGCAATTTTAAAGAAACTCTGAAACAGACCTGTTTGTAAATTAGATACTACCCTTCATTTGAGATGGAGAGGGAAAAAAAATGTAACGCGAACTACCAGCTGATGATGAAACTGTGTCAGCCTCCTCTTCCCACCCCTGATAAACACATGGTGACCTGGCAAAGGTCATCCTCATTCTCAGCACCCTACAGTCTGACAGATCAATGTCAAGACTGCGATGAAAACAAGGGAGAAAGCACTCACGTCTTCCCTAATATATACTGTGAGGGGACATGTGAGTTCCTTGGTAAGAAAAAAGCAAATACTCCATATTTCTTTTTTTTTTTTGAGATAGAGCCTCAAGCTGTCACTCTGGGTAGAGTGCCATAGCATCAAAGCTCACAGCAACCTCCAACTCCTGGCTTAAGTGATTCTCTTGCCTCAGCCTCCCAAGTAGCTGGGACTACAGGTGCCTGCCACAACGCCTGGCTATTTTTTGGTTGTAGTTGTCCTTGTTGTTTGGCGGGCCCGGGCTGGATTCGAACTCGCCAGCTCTGGTGGTGTATGTAGCTGGCGCCTTAGCCACTTGACCTACAGGCATGGAGTCTACCCCATACTTCTTAGATTACAGTAACTGATATAAAAGTCCACCAAAATTCTTAGCAGTTATATAATGAGGGTGACATGTCCTTTACACAGCTTAATTTTAAATTAAGCCTTTCTTGTTTGTTTGAAACTATAATTACTCTCTTTAAAATAAACTCAAGTGCATTTTAGCTTCTTAAAAAGACATAAGAAAAAGAAACATCATGTCATAACTAATTCTAAGGGAATTTTCTAATAAATCTAAAATAAAACTTTTCAGGAAAAAAAAAGCCTCAAGATAATAAATCTGACACAGAAACTATGTAACGCAGAGACGAAACTACCCTTGGGTAAATCTTGCAAGAGGCAATATGCTCCCAATGGGAGAGCCAAATTAATATCAATTGGCCAAGAAAACAATTATATTAAATAAAGTGGACAAATGTTTTAAATGGGGTCATTATTAAAAACCTCAAATTTTGCTGTAAAGCATTGGGATCAGTCACAGCACATCTGAGTATCTTCAAAACGCAGAGCAATGTATATTATCATATTATAACTCTAGATGAGAACACGCTCATTTTATTTGGAAGGTTTATTACTAAAGCAAATACTTTTTAAAATTGAATTTTAATATATTTCATTCTTATGCTACTTCTTACAAATATATACCATATATTTGCCTAAGGAAACTACAAAGAATTCATAAAAATATTCCAGCTCTTTAATCTACCAGTAATGTTTTACTAAATTACAAATAAAATAAATATAAATAACAAGACTGGTATCTTACTATTAAGAAAGAAACGAAAAAAATAAATTTGGGAGATACTTTTCAGAAAAATGGTTCTTAATCTATAGGAAATGGGACAAAAATTCAAAGTTGAGATTGCGTTACTATGGTTGGTTCTCATTATTTTATTATCTATTTTTACTGTTCTGTTGCTTCTGTGTAAAATTTTTTAACCCATTATACTGGGGCTTCCTTATAATGTTTTTCTTGGGGACTCAAAATTACATACTCAAAGAGATTAAAACCTTAAATCATTAAGAATCTTATATGTATTAAAATAGACCTATCCTATCATAACCATGAGGGAAATGTTACCATCTAGCCAAATAAAATAAATAAAAATAAATATCTTTCATTAAATGCATTTAAAAGAAATTACTAACTCTAAACATCCTTTTTGTATCATTCATTCAAAAATAATTCCCCCCCCAAAAAAAAATAAGAATGCAACAGATGGTCCCAACATGCAGACACAATGATACATTTATTTATTAAATTCTTCATATAAACGAAATATAGGTTCTTATAGGAAAGGCATTCTTCTATATGAAGAAGAATTTTTAAAGTACAAAAGTAATGTATGTGGAAAATGTGCAAAGAAAACAAGCTATTTTGCTTTGTTAAATTTTATTTTCACTACTAACACAAGGTATTTTTGTATGAAATATGATGCTGTGTCTCAAGAAATAAATAAAAAGCAAAAACATTCTCTGATCAAAATCCTTCCACAAATGGAAGGATTGAGAGAATGACAGAATGCTTCTATTTGGGGATGTCACTGCATTAAAAATTAGCAGAGACCGTCCTGGTGACAGAAATAGCACCTGCCACTAACAGTCCTTTAGAGCAGGATTTGACCTCCATGAAGTCCAGGAAAGACCAAAGAAAACTTAATTGAGGCCCATCTCTTCCACCTTGCTCACAAGGCAGCAGTTTCCTGCAACAGGATCTGTCCCAGCAACGGTTACAGTTGTGCTTTCAAAAAAAAAAAAGAAAGAAAAAAGCTAACTGCACCATCCAGCAGAACTATCAAAAGCAAATCCTCCAACATGGAAAACGAATTCTCTATTCTAAAGACATCTGCAAGAATATGAGGGGACTCCAAAGGTACTTGTATTTGAGTCAAGACAGCTTATACCTGCAAGTTTAGTTACTGAATCAAAATATTATTGAACAAAAAACACTAAATGCAAAATATACTATATGCTGAAGGGTTTTACCTGTTTGTTTATTGGTATTCCTACCACATTTCAAAAAGGATTTTAAGTCACTTACAAAATTATATCAAGATAAATTAGAAGTAAACAACGGCAGTGGCATAGGCAGTCTAGCATATATGGGATTTGGGGGACCAAGGGCTGCTAACCCCATAAGCCTGGCAGAATCACAGCCCTGCCACTCACTATAATCCCTGGGGTGGCCTTAGGCAAGGTACTCACCCTCTCTGTGCACCCATTTCCTCATCAAGAAAATGGAGATTGTGATACATGAGGTTATTATGTGGATTAATTTAACATATGTAAGGCGTTTAGAACAGGACTTGGCAAGCAGTAAATTTTATGGAAATGTTAGCCTAGAAGGGAAAGGTAGGATAGGGAATAAGACGAGAATAGAAAACAGAGCCACGTAAGGCCAATCCACACAGCCCCCACGACACGTGGCATATATGAGACTTGTTTTTATTTCATTCATACTTGTCCATCACACCAAGGCACACAAATGCAAATTTTAAATTTGGGGCATTTATATCCACTTTATTTTTACAGAGAAAGACAGCTTTAGCGTTATTTATATCATGTCTACACTGGGCAAATTAATTAAGCACTATGTTTATTTGGCATGAGTTTGTCACCTCTTTCCAAAGAGGAATATGACAAATTCAAGCAATTTTCAAATCACAGTAGACATGCTCCACTTTTAGAACTGGGTGAAAGGTCTGTGAACATGCCCTTTAAAGATGATCCCCACAGAGGGGGAAGGAAGATCCCTCTGAAGCCCAAGTCCAAGCACCTCTGCCTTCCCTACGTTTAGAGCTTGAGCCTCCACAGAGGACACCAGGGGTGTAGAGGAGGCCAAACTGGAGCAGCTCAGCCTGACAGCAGATTATTAAATGCTATAAACATTTGATTTCCCACTCTTTCTAATTTAAATATTTCAGCCAAGGATGAGGCAAGCAATACTATCAACTACATTAAATGAAAAGCACAGCAAAACTGTGATGTAAAATGTACTTTCATCCACTGTTAGCTAGCATCGACTATATTTGGTTGCATCTAAACAGACAGAGGTACTTAAGACACAAGGATTATTTCATATAATTTAAGTATCTGCTAACAAAATAGTGAAAGTTCATGCATAATCTCACCCCCTGACTCCGAAAAAAAATTAGGATTGAGCAATTCATTTTGCTTTTCTTTCTTGGTGTGCATTCCGTGAGAATTTAGGATTCTAGTAATAAAATGTCTATACAGAGCATCTCTTGAGTTTTGACCAAAGGGGTATAACTTTAAGGTTAAAAAAAATAAAAACGCCCTCAGTTGAAAGGAGTATTCCCTCAGTCTCGTTAATATCTTAGTCTCTTTCTCCCTAGGACTGCCTTCACTCCAGTTTTGCATCTCCATTTAATCAATTCAGTTCAATAACTGGAGGTGAACCGAAAGACACAGGCGTTAATGAGCTGGTGAAAATGTAAGTACCTTGGGAATCTGCTCACCTGCTATTTTTCAAGCTATCCCTGAAACCCAAACTAATGCAACATGTACTCCCATACTCCTTCAGGAGAATAGGAGAGACCTGCAGTTTCTACAGCCCTCTGCTGTACCTCTCTTGGCACACAGAAGAGGCTGCATCCACTTCCCAAAGACTCCACTGAGAAAGAGGGCTAGCAGAGCACTTGGGAGCTGGGGCATGTGGAAGGACACTTACCTTTGTCCCTAATGTATTATTAAAGGCCTATGGTTCAAGTGCGTGGCAACAGCATTCGTTTGAGATCAGTCTGGTCGCTCCACTGTAAGCACCCTGGCAGTTTATTAACAAGCCCTATCTACGAAATAAACAGTGCCCAAGGAATTCCCTGGCTGCGCAGGGCTGGGGTGATGGTAGTCAGCAGGACACACTCAACAAGCCTCAGGATTCAGTCTGGTTAATCTATGTTTCCCTTAACTTCAAATTTCCTGTGTTCATAACCATATCAAAAGTGGAAAAAGAAAGCCATTTTAAATAGGCTTAATTTTTTTTGTTTATATGTTTTTCAGAGTCTTTATAAAGACTTTTAATTATGACTTCTTTGTAATAATGTTCATACTTAATTTTAATATTCTCTCTTACTGAAAATCTGTGTAGTTTCTGCCTGATTCTAATTTCACACTGCTCTAAAGGCCAACTACCAACGAAGCCTTTGTGAGTCTCTGGGCAGACAACTCACTTACTGAGCAATGCCCTTCCCGACCCACGGAAACTACAAGATGACAAATGGGTACTGTTTTAAGCCTTATAATAAAAGTATAAGGAATTAAACAGATTTTTTTAATGGGGGGTAAAAAAGGCCAGTCTTAAAAACACTTATAAACATGAAACTGGACCTATGCAATGAGCGCACGTCTGCACGGAGCAAAGTAAAACTCAGTGGAAAACAAGCAGAAAAGAGGAGGGAGGAGGCAGGAGACCGACACACACCTGCCCCACCTGTCCCACCTGTACAGCGAGCACTCTGAGGGTGACGGGCACACACCTGCCCCACCTGTCCCACCTGTACAGCGAGCACTCTGAGGGTGACGGGCACACACCTGCCCCACCTGTACAGCGAGCACTCTGAGGGTGACTGGCACACACCTGCCCCACCTGTACAGCAAGCACTCTGAGGGTGACAGGCACACACCTGTCCCACCTGTACAGCGAGCACTCTGAGGGTGACAGGCACACACCTGCCCCACCTGTACAGCAAGCACTCTGAGGGTGATGGGCACACACCTGCCCCACCTCTACAGTGAGCACTCTGAGGGTGACGGGCACCCTGGCAGCCCTGACTCGAGCATCACAAAAACAATCCAGGTACCAAAAATACCTGTACTTCTGTAATATTTTAAAATTTTAAAAAAGTTGTTAAATTTGAAAAGAAAAAAAGACTTACATAAAAACTTTAACAAGGACCATCACTTATCACTGTTACATCTCCCTTTCTTTCTGCAGATAGCTTCTCTTCAGGTAATCTTACTAATCTAATAATTTTCTTAAAAGATGAAGAATTTAAATAGTTCTGCTTTTTTCAAGTGTCCATAAAGCAGCCAACCATCTTTTAAAACAAGAGGAGGGTCCTGCTGAGAGAGGTTCCCTCAGTACTATAAGAACATAGGTCTGGGCTTCTGGACTCCTCAGAGGCCCCTGAGGGCACCTATATGTTCCCTATAAAGGGCAGATCCTGCCTGACCTGGTGACCAAGATGGAGACGCAGAGGACCACTGTCACCCACTGAGACTATCGCCCTACACCCCCAAGTACGGTTACTTTGAGAAGTGTACGAATATTTGTGCGCACCTGTCCCCTACTTCAGGACATCCAGACTGGCACCACTGTCACAGTGGGTGGATGCTGGCCCCTGACCAAAACAGTGTGCGTCCACACGCTCCACACAGTGTCCACCACAGCTGCTAGCACCAACAAACAGCTCCAAAGGTCTGAGTCTGGATGTCTGCCACTCCCCAGAATGAAATAAAGTTATTTTCTCATTCATAGGCAAAAAAAAAAAAGAATTAAATAGTTCAGAAGGCAACTTTACAACTGAGATAATAACACAGCCTTTCCTAAGAGCCATTTTATTTTTCAGATGAAACAAAATATGTTCTTCAGATATACAGGTTGGATATAAAAAGAATTTGTGAAAATAAGATTTCTGATGGGATACTATAGGAAAAATGGTTTTTTGGTTTTTTTCAAAACTAGCATTTTATTACAAAACTCAACAGTAAAATATCAAGTCATATTTCCTTCAAGTAGTTCCCCTCTTTTTACTCAAAGCAGCATATAGTATTAGCCAAACTTATATTTTTTTTTTTTTAGAGACAGAGTCTCACTTTATCGCCCTCAGTAGAGTGCCATGGTGTCACAGCTCACAGCAACCTCCAGGTCTTGGGCTGAGGCGATTCTCTTGTCTCAGCCTCCCAAGTAGCTAGGACTACAGGTGCCCACCATAATGCCCAGCTATATTTTTTTGTTGCAGTTTGGCCGGGGCCAGGTTTGAACCCGCCACCCTCGGTATATGGGGCCCGGTACCCTACTCACTGAGACAGAGGCACCACTCAACTTGTCGTATTTTATTTTTATTAAATTATATTCTGAGTTAATAGAAATCGTGATGATTTTTTCAAAGCCTATAGACACTATCCCTGGTCTCTGTTATGATCAACTGAAGTGGGAAAAGTTGTGCTACTGGTATTTTGCCAAAAAGTTCTAAAAATTTCTGTGGCCAACAGAGTAACAGTCCCCCCAAAATATCCACATCCTACCTCACAGAACCGATGAATATGTTACCTTATATGGCAAAAGAGACTTTATAAATGTGATTAAGTTAAGGATATTGAGACTGGACAGACTATCCCAGTCTATCCATGTGGGACCAATGTCATCACCAGGGTCCTCACAAGAGGGATGCAGGAGGGTCAGACTGAGAAAAAATGTGACATGATGCAGAGGTGACAGTGATATGGCCATGAGGTAAGGAATGGGAACTGTCTCTAAAAACCACAAAAGCCAAGGAAACGGATTCTCCCCTACAATGTCCAGCAAGAACATAGTATGATTGATGCCCATGGGTCCACTTTATTTTTCTTTTCTTCTTTTTTTTTTTTTTTAGAGACAGAGTCTCACTTTGTCACCCTCGGTTGACTGCCATGATGCAGCTCACAGCAACCTCCAACTCCTGGGCTTAGGCGATTCTCTTGCCTCAGCCTCCCGAGTAGCTGGGACCACAGGCATCTGCCACAACGCCCAGCTATTGCATTTTGGCTGGGGCCAGGTATGAACCCTCCACCCTCAGTATATGGGGCCGGCACCCTACTCACTGAGTCATAGTCACAGCCCATGGGTTCATTTTAAACTGCTGACCTCCAAGGACCATAAGACAATAAATCTGTAGTGTTTCAGTCACTATGTTTGTGGTACTTTGTTATAGTAGCAGTAGGAAACTAATACAATTTTCTTCTAGAGAAAACTGTCCATTTTTAAAAAAAAAAAACAAGAACTACTGCTATCATAAAGGAAAGGGAAGAAGGGAGGAAAAATATAGTAAGGAAGGAAAGGTTCTGCACCTCCTAGAAGTTCAACAAAAGAAACATGGTACCTGTTATGGAGGTAAATCAGTGTTTTGATGCTTTAATACAGTGATTCTCAACCTTCCTAAAGCTGATGTTTTTTCACTGTTACAAAGGGGTCGTGACCCACAGGCTGAGAACCACTGTTTTAATAGGCTGGCCTGTGGCAGCATGAGGAATCCTAAGACAGATCAAGCACAACAATCATTAATCAACCCTTTCAATAGCAAACACTCTTTTCCTCCAGCCAGCATTCCACTCTTGATAGGTGGCAGGATTTGGAGAATGTGTCACCTCCTAAATGAACTACTTGTAATAATAATTAATTTTCCTTTTTAATTATAGTCTAAAACATACTATATTGTCAGAAACATTGATCAACATAAAACTTAGAATAAGTCAATGTAACTCCAGCCCAAAACAGAATAACTCAATAGTCTAGCCAACCTTACTTGGGATGCTTTTGGAATACAGAAAAGGGCCTGGCCCCGCAGTTTTCAAGTACTCTGGCAGTACACTGATATAGAGCAATATGATTCTATCTTACTGAACTGCACTGTTTCCCTATCACCTCCCTCTAACCTCATTTCCAAATTGCTGAAGGAGAAAGCTTTTACTTTAATGATTAATGCATAGACACACACTGAGCACTGGATCTGACCTGGAGTCATCATTCAATCAATGTTTATCCCTTTTTCTCTTCTCCTTCCCCGTTACTGCCTTCTCTATCTTCAGGCAAGATCTTGATTATCCATATCAAGAGGCAACAAGTCCATTAATGGCAATAAAACACTTCTTTCAGACCAATTCAGAAATCTCAAATTCCTAATCTCCAAAATTCAGCAGTCGACACCAGAAATACATTTCATTATTTCTCGAAGTAGTTGACAACATCCGCCAGAAATACACGTGAGCTTTGACACGGCTAAAACAAAGTCTACCAGAGAGGAGGAAGAGATGGCAAACCAGGAAAAGCCACAAAGGAAAACGTCACCGTCTAAACCGCCAGGGCACACCGTTTCTCAGAAAGGTTTGCAGATAGAACAGTTCAAGGCATTATAACATCACTGCCTGTAATATAAAGGACCTAGAAACTGCAGAGATTTCTCATAATTCCTTTAGGAACATCAATTTTACTGAGTGAAGTCATATAAAACAGCATTTATTGATTATTCACTATAATTAAGAAAACAGTAATTTCTTTGGCCTCCTTGTTTGAAATTGCAGGGCTTTAATAATAAAATGCTTCTAATAATATAATGAAAACACTTTTGTTTAATTCCTTTTCTTAACGAAAGGTGACATTAGAAAATAGATTAGTAACAACAAAAGCACAAGAAATTTTTATATGTGCTTCACTAAAATGTGTAAAAAAATTAACAGGTCCTAAAATAAAATTTCGGAACCCTGCTGTATGTCAGGCACTTTGCAAGGGAGGGGTGGGTCAATATTATGATGATCAGAATGGCCCCTGTCCTTGTTGGGTTCATACAGCGACCAACAAAATGCGCACTGTCCCTGCCTTCAATGTGTCCAGGCCATTGTCAGTTCTTCTCTTATGAACTGCCTATTGAAGTCCCTGGTCTGTTTTTCTACTGAAGAGAAAAATCGCTTTTCTTGTCGATTTATATAAACATCACAGATAGCAAGGGCAGTAACATTTTGCCTGAGAATTCAAATAAATTAAAACCCAAACAATTATTGGAACAAGTCAGAAAATAATTATGACGCGTGATTAATGTATTTAAATCGCATCACAACTACCACTTCTTCCCTTCAGGAATCCCTGACCCTCTACAGGAAGCGCTGCGAAGTGGTTAAGAGCACAGGCTCTGGAGACAGGTGTCCAGTTTAGAATCCTAGCTCTGCCGCCTCCAACTGGGACCGTGGGCAAGCTGTTTAACTTCCATGTAACTCAATTTTATCAACTGGAACGCGGGGGATAACTTAAGTACCTACTTCAATGGGTTACTTTAAGGATGACATAAGTCACAGAAAACAGACTATGCCTGGCACGTGGTACGAACTCAGTGTTACTTGTTTTCAGTGGTATCCTGGAGCCAGCTGATAACAATTTGAGAGAGCTGATTATTAAACTTTTGGAATTGTGTCTCAGCCAGTTGTTAAAGCCATCATTAAAATTTACATTGCATAAAGCTTCCACTAAAAAAATTATTTTAAAAACAAAGTTAATTCAAAACTCATCACTTAGTAATTGCTTTACTACATTTTGCTATTGTCTTTGCTCTTGCATTTATTTCCATCCACTGCATCTGTGTGGTGGAAACACTACATAATGGTTCACTAGTGCAAATGTCTTCCCAACTCTACACTCAGGGACACCAACTTGGTAGCCTGACATCTGGCCCTGATACAAGTATTTACACCATGCAAATGAGCAAGTGCTATCAATCCAGATTTCTTCCCTAGATAACTGACTGTCAAATACTGACTAGTATATTAATATCATTAAATTATTATCATAAGAAATCATCTTTAATGTTTCACCTCTAGTTTACTGTTCACGGTGAAAGGAAGGGGTGACAAATCTAAATGTCAGTTCTCTTCTCGTGCCTCCAGGCGCTGTGTAGACAAGCTGACTGCAAGGCTCAGATTCCTTTTCAAAACTGTGTCCCTAAAGGACCACAGCTCTGTCTATAATTGCACCAGACAGGGGCCTGCCTTTTCTGTACTGCCAAAGCCCAAGAGATTCAGTTTTTTTTTTTTTAAATAACAAGGCTAATCTTCCATGGCTCAGTACGGAGGCCACCTTAAGGAGATAATAGCTAAGTGCCAAACTGTCATCAGATACAGTCCGCACATCTCTGAAAATTGTTTTGACCTCCTGACATTACTTAGCAACTCAAGTCAATATCAAACAGGCCCACAGTTACTCTAGCTGAAACATAAATATTAACTTTCAAAATAATGGTCAAGGACTTCAACGGCCTTCCAGTTCCTTGCTGCATGTCCCGGGTAGTAAGTGTGGTAAGTGCATAAATAATGTGTTCAGAGGCATCACTTAAATATATGTATTTTGATTCACGTCAAAACTGTGACCTGCTGGCACAGCACAGAATGAAGCTTTCAGGGAAGCAGGCTTGGCTGGGCCCTCAAGACTTACCCTTGAGGGTAAGTTCAGGACCAGAAGGAGCAGGCGTTACAGCACACATCTGGGTGCTTGCCAAGTACAAGGACTTTCGTTGGTCGGCATGATCAAGTGGGGAAACAGTGTTAAACTAGAGATTAGACTATCTATCTAGTCTCTAGTTCCACCTCTGCTACTAACTAGCACTATGAGCTTTGTATCTCTGAGCCTAACTCTTCTCAGACACAAAATGTAGGAGCCAAATTATGCAACCTCAGCACTACGATTCTGGTCTATTATCCAGAATAAATCTACTGCTGCTACAAAAGGAACCCTTCCTCTTTGCCTGCCTTTCCATAATGTAGTTTTATTAAACCGACCCAAATTTAAATATCATATAAATAGAAACAGCCGCATCATTGGGAAAACACAGAAATCTTACTTATTCATCATGCTCCAGCTGCGCCATTTCAACGTTTTTAGAATTAGCATAACACAAAGGCAAATGCGTGAACAAGGACCAGACTTTTTTCCTTGCTGTTCAGAGCTTCCATCAGGCAGAAAGAACTTAATGAACATGTGGATAAATGTAAGCTAAGGCCTTGAGAGGACTGCAAGTCTACAAGATTTCTATGGTCTGATCCTAATAAAATTAGTGCAAATTTTATATACATACGAGCCTTAAAGAGAAAAGGAAGTCCTTCCACGTCTGGGCACGGCAGTAACAGGGACTACATTTATTCTCCCCCTCCCCTGTTGAAAATTGAGACAAAATGAATCAAACCACAATTTTTGAACATCAAACAACAGGCAGCACATGTGAGTGCGATCTCTGAGAAAGGAAACAAAGTGAATCCTCTGGCTACCCAGCTTACTGCCAGGAAAGACTTTCCAGGAGGCAGTGCAGGGGGTAAGAGGAAGACAACAGTCTCAGGCGAAAGACACAGTTCCTCTGACGAGCTCAAAACAACTAGAATTTGCAGGGCAGAGAACCAGAAGAAGCCACACGAGACCAAATTCTAGAGACCTGCAAAGGGTGGCGTTTTAATCTGAGTAATACAAATATACCTGTAAGGAAACTATCTGAAGCCCCGTTTAAAAAAACTATCAAAAAGGAGCAGGGAAACTCAAAAGAATATTACCACTAATGTAAAAAGGGAAAGTTTGTAGTGCAAAAACTTCCCAGCTCCTTTAATCATTAAAACTGAAGGAAAGGCAGCATTAAACTCTCCTTTACCTGAAGCTCCTACAAAATAAAATATACTTTTTATATATTTATTTCATTCATTCCTTCGTTTATTTTGTAGGGATAGGGTCTTGCTCTGTTGCCCAGGCTACAGTGCAATGGCGTGATCATAGCTCACTGTAGCCTTGAACTCCTGGGCTCAAGCAATCTTCCTCTCTCAGCCTCTCAAGTAACACTACTCCTGGCTAAATTATCTTATTTGTTTGAACAGATGGGGATTCGATATGTTGTCCAGGCTGGTCTCAAATTTCTGAGCCCAAGCAATCCTTCTGCCTTGGCCTCCTAAAGTGCTGGGGTTAGAGATGTGAGCCGCCAAACCCAGATTGCAATGTACCATTACACCTTTTCTATCTAAAATTTCCAGAAGTAGAAACAGCTGTTTTAAAATGCTACAGCATCTCTAAAGTAAACAAACATACTCTCAGGCAACATTATGCTGAGTTTCCGACAGAGTCTATTGTGTCAGCCGGTCTGTCCATGAATTTTGCCGGGTTTTTGTACAGCAGCACACTCCTATTCCGAGTTCCTTCCCACATGGTCCAGCACTGTGTTTATTTTATCTAAATTGAATCTTATCTCCTCCACATAATTTCTCTGGTCATATACTATGGCCAGCAGTTTGGTTTGCCTATCTTCCTATATAGAGAATTATACAGCACAAAGCAAGGTAATTTGTATGCTTACTGAAAATTTGAAAGTTATTTCAAAATTCATCTGCCTGGCAGTTTTAGAATTGCAAGAAAAGGAGTGGTGCCTGTGGCTCAGTGAGTAGGCCACTAGCCCCATGTACCGAGGGTGGTGGGTTCGAGCCCAGCCCAGGTAAAAATGCAACAAAGCTAATAAGTAAACTAAATAAACAACAAAAAGCCCTATTAAAAAAAAAAAAAAAAGAATTGCGAGAAGACAATTAGTTAAGTTACTATACTTAACTGGAACTATGACCTAGCATGAGCTTGCTTAAAAAACTTAATTCAGGCTCGGGGCCTATAGCTCAACCGGCTAAGGCGCCAGCCACGTACACCTAAGGTGGTAGGTTCGAATCCCCAGCCGGACCCGCCAAACAACAATGACGGCTGCAACCAAAAAATAGCCGGGCGTTGTGGCGGGCGCCTGTGGTCCCAGCTACTTGGGAGGTGGAGACAAGAGACTCGCTTGAGCCCAGGAGTTGGAGGTTTCTGTGAGCTGTAATGCCATGGCACTCTACCCAGGGGGACAGCTTGAGGCTCTGTCTCAAAAAAAAAAAAAAAAAAAGAAAAGAAAAAAAGAAAGTTTACAGGATAAATCCAAATTCTCAGGTTACCAACACTCTGGGAAGCTAAGGGGGCAGATTGCCTGAGCTCGCTAGTTCGAGACCAGCCTGAGCTAGAATGAGATTCCCATCTCTAAAAATACCCTGACATTGTGGTGGGCGCCTGTAGTCCCAGCTACTCAGGAGAGAGGCAAGAGAATAGCTTGAACCCAAGAGTCTGAGGTTGCTGTGAGCTTTGACACCACATCACTCTACTGAGGGCAACATAGTGAGACTCTGTATCAAAACAAACAAAAAAGAAGGGAAGCACACAGGAGGAAGCCCCGGGGGCAGGAGGCAGGTGGTCAGCGGAAGTCAGGCAAGGTCGGTGGGCATGATGTATGAGGCAAAGCAGGTGGCCCAGGAAGGTCCTCTCTGCCTTCAGTCACAGGCCTGTGGAAGGCCACAGTGTAGATGGACATGTGTCTGCATCACCCAGTGCCTGTCAACTACCAGCTGACCCCATCACTCAAAATGTAGAGCAATTTCTTGGCTCCAAATGCCTTTGCTGGCAGGCAGAGCCAAGAAAGGAGGCTTGATTCTAACTGCCCAGGGAGACACTAAGTTCCCAGCAAGGTAATTGGGGCCACTGCACTCCTGGGATCCCCAAGTGCAACACAACCTCTCTATACACCTTGTACTCAGGACTTCCTCCTACTTTCTCCCCTAATGTCCCTGCCAGCTCAGCTGGCCTACACCCACTGCCAGGCTGGACAAAGTTCTCCCACAGGATCTGTTTGCACCTAGATATATGTGTACCTGTGAGTGGTCACGTGTATCCTCGTGTGTGCCTGGACATGCCTGTATACCACGTGTGCCTAGAAGAGTGTGCACACACTGTGTGTATATGCCGCACTGTATATATGCACTGCAGAGAGGGGGCTGTGGGCTCCCCACTGCCCTACCCTCTAAGCCCAGGCTTAGCTGCCTCAGGCTGACTCAGGTTCAGAGGAAGCTTCAGAGGCCTCCCTGCCCTCACCAAGAGACCTGGAGGACTCATATGTCCCAGCCTTTCTGGAGAATGTGAACAGGAGCAGCCCAAGCAGCAGCGCCCTTTGAACAGCAATGACTGCCTGACCTAGGGAGAGATGACCCACACCTGGAGAAAGGCTGGGATCTTTGTTGTTGCTGTTGTTGTGTTCTAACTTTTTTTTTTTTTTTTTTTGAGACAGAGCCTCAAGCTATCCCCCTGGGTAGAGGGCCATGGCATCACAGCTCACAGCAACCTCCAACTCCTGGGCTCAAGCGAGTCTCTTGCCTCCGCCTCCCAAGTAGCTGGGACCACAGGTGCCCGCCACAATGCCTGGCCATTTTTTGGTTGCAGCCATCATTGTTGTTTGGGGGGCCCGGGCTGGGGATTCGAACCTGCCACCTTAGGTGTATGTGGCTGGCGCCTTAGCCACTTGAGCCACAGGCGCCGAGCCTGTTCTAACTTTTCATTGTGAAATACTTCAAACATACACAAAAAGTCAAAAAATTGGGCAACACCTGTGGCTCAAAGGAGGAGGGCACCAGCCCCATATACCGGAGGTGGTGGGTTCAAACCCAGCTCCAGCCAAAATAAAAACAAAAATCGAAACATTAATACAAGAATCGCTTGTATACCTAATCATCCAGATTCAACAACTATTAATATTGTTCCTTATTTGCTTTATCCATGTTATGTAGATGGCAGGGCAAGCAAAGGGCTTGACTAAGCCATCTAAAAGTCAATTTCATTTGCAGACAGCATGAAATGTCACCCTCTGCATGTAGCTCCCCAAAATAAAAACATTCTCCTATTCATATGTATATCCTGATACCAATAATCACAGCCAACAAAATTAACAATAACTTACTGGGGTGGCGCCCATGGCTTAGTGGGTAGGGCACTGGCCACATGCACCAAGACTGGCAGGTTTGAACCCAGCCTGGGGCCTGCTAAACAACAATGACAACTGCAAAAAAAAAAACAAAAATAGCCAGGCGTCGTGGCAGGTGCCTATAGTCCCAGCTATTTGGGAGGCTGAGACAAGACAATCACTTAAGCCCAAGAGTTTGAGGTTGTTGTGAGCTGTGATGCCATGGCACTCTACTGAGGGTGAGATAATGAGACTCTGTCTCAAAAAAAAAAAAAAAAAAGTAAAACAAAATTTCCTGATATCTCGCTGGGTACAGTGGCTCATACCTGTAATCCCAGCACTCTGGGAGGCCAAGCAGGTGGATTGCTTGAGCTCAGGAGTTCGAGACCAGTCTGAGCAAGAACAAGACCCTGTGTCTACTAAAAATAGAAAACCTGAGGCAGCAGCTTAAGCCCAAGAATTAGAGGTTGCTGTGAGCTATGATGATGCCATGGCACTCTATCCAGGGTGACAGCTTAAGACTCTGTCTCGCCAGCCACGTACACCTAAGGTGGCGGGTTCAAATCCCCAGCCCGGACCCGCCAAACAACAATGATGGCTGCAACCAAAAGATAGCCAGGCGTTGTGGCGGGCGCCTGTGGTCCCAGCTACTTGGGAGGCAGAGGCAAGAGACTCGCTTGAGCCCAGGAAGTTGGAGGTTGCT
>CAUYTI010161286.1:0-12065 GCA_963575145.1 Galago senegalensis
CCTGTGGTCCCAGCTACTTGGGAGGCTGAGGCAGGAAACTCGCTTGAGCCCAGGAGTTGGAGGTTGCTGTGAGTTGTGATGCCATGGCACTCTACCCAGGGGGGATAGCTTGAGGTTCTGTCTCAAAAAATAAAATAAAATAAAAAAGGAAAGATTGTAAAAAGTAAAGAGGCAGAAAGAAAAAGCCAGTAGAGAAAAATCATGGCAAATGAGATACAGCAGGTGAAATACAGTTGAGACATCAGATGAATCTTATAGTAGAGACAGATAAATGCTATATTGGCATGACAACTCAAATTGGGCAGCTGGAAGATCAGAGGGTAAATCCCCCAGATAACATCAAATGCCATGAATGTGGGAAGCTAGGCCATAAGAGGAAAGTGTTTAAAAGGGAAAAGAACTTTGAATGCTAAAGAAAAGGAACAAAGAGCATGTAAACCTCTAGGTGTATGTCTCAAGTGTTTAAAAAAAAAAAAGCTTTCATTGGGCCAAACAACAAGCCATTATCAATTTGATAGACGATGGAACACTTTTATTGTAGGGAAATTATCAGTTGGGCCAGAATCAGGACCCACTGGTAAATGAAAGAAAAACAGTTTAATATTTTCACTTCAAACTATTCTCGGAAAATCAGAATTCAATTCTGGGCGCACTCTGGCAGCTTGGTTAGACCTGTGGTGCCTCAGCATAAAACTGAGGAAGTTAAACCAGAACACTGAATGACAATTGAGGATAATTAGATTAAGTGTTTGTGAAATATTAGGTTATCCTGCGTGGTGAAGGGGTAACTGACCGCTCATCAGTGTCTGTGCACTATAGCCGGCTCCAGCTAAGGAGACTGGACACGGCCCAAAGGGGAAAGAGGCACTTGAGAAGTAAAGCCTTTGGAAGATTATGAGAGGTGAGAACAAAGGGAGGGAAGAGCAAAAGTTAAGCTACCTTTGTGCTAGGAAACTCCATATGAAAAAAAGTCTGGAATTAGCAAAAATTTCACTGGAAAAGCAGTTTGAGTGCAGGAAAAACTCTGCTATCAAGGAATTGTGAAGGGTGGTACCTCTTGGACCACGAGTAACAGTTCCACAAGAGGAACTACCAAGTGTGGAACCATTAGTCCTCGAGTCACAGTCTTTTGAGATCTGTGAAGGGTGGACTTGGGGACCTCGAGTAGCAAAACCTTTGGAGTAGCAAGAGAAAAATCCTTGCTTGCAAAGATTGCAAGGAAAGTATTATCTTTTGTTCTTCAGTCCGTTAAGTAAATATCAAAGGAAAGTTACTATAGTTAAAGAAATGGTAAATTCTCTCAGGAAAGATTTCACAGTTTTCTCCCTTTTAAACAGATCTTTAAGGGAATTAACACCACAATAATTTTCCTCTAGCAGCAGCTAATAGTTTACATCTGTATTGGGCTTCCTCATTTAAAGAGCCCATACCTGGGATTCTGAACTCTGACAATTACTATCTTTTGCCTAGAAAGGAAAGGGCTAGATAACAGGAAGAACTGCCCTGACCACATTAAAAGTTATTTTGTTTGTATATAAAAAAGGGGGGGAAATGTAGCAGCCCATATAGCCTATGGCTAGAAGGAGTGAGAGTTATAGGAAATACCTGTAATGGAACAGCTTGGTGAAAAGGGCATGGAGAGAGATTGAGCTCTCCTAAGGAGCATGAGAGCTCACGAGATGAGAGCATTGGTGAATTGGCAGTCTCTACGCCTGTGGTGTTGAGAGGCACGAGCGCAGCTTTATATTAAGCTGGAGGAGAAGGCAGTCAAAAAGCATGTGCATTCTATCACAGACACGCTTACTTTGACTGTCTCCTTTCCTGCCTGCAGAACGCTAGCATGGCGTCTCTGTGCTGAAGATTACCAAGCTCTGCTAAAGACTAAGATCTATCTGTTCTAAGAAGACTGCTTTACTCTCTCTAAGATTCTCCTTCCCCCCAACCCCCCAGCTAAAGTAGATAGCCCTCAAGCACCTAACCTGAGCAAGGTAGCTTAGCGATCCGTGTCTGGAACCTACCTAAGCTAGGCCCAAAACCTGGCCAGTCCAGGACCCTGACAAGTAGCGTCAGAAGCAGATCCAGACAATGTGTGTTCCTGAATTTTCTCAAGTTGTCTGTATTCTCTTGTGGCACCCTGAGCCATCTTAAAACCACTACTTTGATTCATAGATCTCCCTATCTTTGGCGTTGGTTGCTGGAAAATTGTGTACATTTGGTGTTAACTTTTTTATTTTTTGTTTTCTATGTTTTTTGTTGCCTTGTATCAATGTCTGTACATTTGATAGTCACCTGTTTCCAGATTTCATAGGTTGATTTCAGTGGGGAAAGACCGTCAATAGCTATGTGAGGTGTGGTGAGATACTTTCGTGCAGCTCTGTCAGCCAAGGTTTGCACTGGCAAAAATTGCAGTGGTCCTTGCCACCAAGGATATGCGTGTCTACACTGGTGGCTCAGACTATTAGAGTTCTTATAATTTCTTTTTCTTTTACTGGGGAAGTTGTGGGATCCCTGCTGACACTAAGTCTGACTTGTGGGTATGCTTGTGGTGGTGGTGGTACTAGTATATGATGCATGGCACCCATGAAGTGACCGTGGAGACAAGGTCTGAAACACAGTCCTGTATGGATGGACCATGGCTTGGAAGTCCAAGGCAGCAGTGTCTCCAGTGCCAGTGCCCCCACTGCTGCCATGGTGATAATGCGTGAGGCACAACATTCATGAAGTGACCATGCAGCTAGGTACTGGTGTGCAGGCATGTGCAGGGCTCCCACTGCTGCCAGGACCAGGTTGCTAACATGATTGTGGCAGTGGTGGCTCCAGTAGTAAAGTGGACACAGAACTCAGGTCTAAAACATGGAGCAATGGTGGCTGCAGGGTTCAGAGTACAGGCGAGCTCACTGTGGTGGTGGCTGTGGTGTCTAAGGTACAGTTGTGCTTGATGCAGCCACAGAGCTGGGGTCTGGAGTTCATGTGGCAGAACAAGAACAAGTCTGGAGTTCCTGTGGGCTTGGAGAAGTTGGGGCCTCAGTCCCAAGGACGCACAACAATGGCTTCTTTTAGAAGGGCACAGAATTAGCTCCCTCTCCAGGGGGTTCACAGTGCTGGGGGATGGTAGTTACCTCAATAGCAAATGCTGCCATCAGGGACCATAGCAGAGCATGCCGCTGGGGACCACAAAGCCCCCACTGTGTGACTGATACTGATATCTCTTACCCTTCTCCATTGTTCATTGACTAGTCATCTCCAGACATCTCAGGTATGCTAAGCTTCCCAATAATCCTTTCTTTGTGGCTACTCTTTATATTTTTTTCTACTACATTGCTACATGTTTTGTTAGACCCTTCAATCCTACTGATGTTGTTTTCCTTAGTGAATTGCTGTCTCACTGTTAATGCGTGTGTGTGTGTGTATGTGTGTGTGTGAGAGAGAGAGAGAGAGAGAGGTGGGTACTTATAGAGTAATGAAGAGATGAAACTGATATCTGCCATCTGGCCAAATAAAACAAAATCTACAGGCCTAACCCTTCATACAAACCACAAAGTCTGCACTATTTTATTAAATATAAGGTATACAATTTATCTCATTTATCTTTCTTGCAAACCCATAAATTTTCATCTTTATTTCTTTTAGAGACTTTTGTCTTTGGTTTCTATAAAGTAAGATCCTATAGGGCAGAATTGAGGTTCCGATAAGTAGCAACTAAAAGTATTAAATACCTTGAGAATGTCATGATCTGTGACCTGTGGTTGGTGTTTCATTTAATCATCTTAAGAATTCTATGAAACATGTTTCATTATCCCTATTTGTACAATGACAGAGCAGGGGAGACTGTGGTTAGAAGACCTACAGTTAAGTGATTAATCAAAGGACAGAGATGATAAATGTTGGTGAAATTCCCTAGTTGAATGTAGCCTCCTCTGATTCCAGATCATGGACACTTTATGCCAACAATATAATTCTGCTGCCTGTCTTCTTTCAGGTTCCCCAAAACACCTAGCAAGTTTACTAAATCTATAGTGTAAACCTATATGCTCGAAGGACGTCCATAGTACCCCTTCCTTGTTTTTGCTTTCCCTTTATTTGTGTTACCTCATTTCTTTCCTAACACTTGAGGGCCATCTCAGGCCCCCAAGAAGGAAGATTTTATTTGGGAAGTTACAGTGCACCTTGTGATGCCCCTCAGCCACTTGAGAATTTCTGGCAAAAGTCTTCTGAAGAGCATGGTTTATTACAAGTTGAGAGAAATTTCTGCCTTAATTAACTTCATAAGAAAAACAATCACTTTAGACCAGAACTTCTTGTGTAATAAGAATCTACACCCAAGCATCTGCACATCAAGACATAGGATGCTATTTTTCCCCGAGGCTCTTTAGCTGAGGTTCACTTCTCTCCAAGAAAGACTTCTGTTGGTTAATACAAGTGCATGAGTTCTGTTTTTAATTAACAACTAGCAGGGTAGTCTGCCAAGGCAGCAGAAAGGCAGGGTTTTTGTTTATTGCTTTTTTTCCTGGTCTAAGGCAGCTGGCTTAAGTCTCCTCTCACAAATTCCTTTGCTTGTAAGCATGTGGCTGGGGCACAGACTCAGAATGAGCACCAAGGCTTGCTTACATCCTGTACCATGTACAAGCTGTGGGCCGGTAGTTAGTAATGGTGTAAATGCTTTTTTTGTGGATACATAATTAGGGTCTATAAGGCTTGCCTGACAAATCGTATCCATAAAAACTAAGTTCAGAAAACAGTAAAAGTATGAGCCCCTGGGGAGGTGTTTCTATACTACCTATATAGAACCAAAAAAAAAAAAAAAAATCACCAAGGGCAAGGCCTAGACTTATAAAAGAAATATTTCACTATTAAATGAGGTGGCGTTAATACTGAGAACACTCTATCAATGAGATGTCCTATGACTGTGGGAAAAAATATAGACCCTAAACGAGAATTGTGTCAACAATTTTAATGTTCTCTGTATCTTCTGTTAAGTTTCTTCAAGGTACATCACTTATTCACAAATATTTATTGTTCAACTTATGCGCTTAGCGCTGTGCTAAGTAAAGAAACTCACTATCATGGTGCTTGAGGAAAAAAATTGCATCAAATCACTATAATGTAAAACAGAAAGTAATGTGTCATAGAAGAATTATATGGCATCTGAAGGGAACTCAAAAGATTTATTCTTAGTGGAATTAAAGAAGGCCTCATGGAGAGGTTTTGAGTTGAGCCTTCCATGATGCTTACACATTTACTTTATTCCATATTGTAATATCACATTTTCAGAATAGCAACACTAATATAACCGCCATTAACATAATCTGTAGGAATAGTTTAAAACACGTTTTAATATACTCTCTCCATTCTCCTCAACCTGTTTTTTAGACCTATACCATGCCCACGTTGTCAGATGATATAACCATTGTAAAGTATAATCTTTCCTCTTAAACCTTGTTTTGATAAAAAGGAGATGTTTCATGGTCGCCGTTAAGTCCTTAGGCCAACGTCTGTCTGGTTGTTATAGTTGTCTGGAGCTTATTTTCTAATAGATTCTTCAGAAAGGAGTCATGAGAGCAATATTCCCTGAATTCCTAAAAGTTGAATCAGTTTTGCTGCATATAAAATCTTTGATTCATGTTTTATTCCCTAGAATATTTTAAACATGTTATTCCATTTTCTTTTAGATTGCCCCCAACGGTATTCATGTCCTAATTGCAGGAACCCGTGAATGTCATCTCATGTGGCTTAAGACTTTACAGATGGGATCGAGCATCTTGACATGGAAAGATTATCTTGGATTATCCGGGATAATCCATCTTAAATGTAGAGGAAGGGAGAGGAAGGTTTGATGATTGAAGCAAGGGGAGAAAATGGGATGTGATATGGGGCTTCAACCCAACGAGAACAGCCTAGAAGCTAGAAATGGCAAGGAAAGAATTCCCCTGAGAGTCTCTGGAAGGAATCAGTTCCGCTGAGAGTTTGATTTTAGCCCTCCACAACACATTTCAGACTTCCGTTCAGAACTATAAAAGAATAGGCTTTGTTATTTTATTCCACTTAATTTGTTATTCCAGTAATGTGTTACAGCTGAGGTAGGAAGCTACTAGAGCATTAGTCTCAAAGACTCTGATAATTTTCCTTTTTTAAATTTCAGTAATTTTACTATACTATGACATGGTTTTGCTCATTCAAAGTTAGTATTCTCAGGAATATAGTATGCTTTTTTCAATATGTGGTTTCAATTGTTTTTTGTTTCAGAAATGTTTTTTTAATTAAAGCTTTTACCATCTCTTTTTACTATTTATTTTCTTCTTCAATGACCCCTATGGTCTTACATATTAAATCTTTTTTGCCTGTCTTCAATACCATCCCTTGCTCTTGAACACTAAAACCTACATAGACAAGCTGGAACCCCAAATCTATCTCTGAACTCTCCAGCTTTGAGAACAGTGACTTGCAGGGGAAATAAGATCCCTTTGCCACAGTTACATACATGCCTAGCTCAGAGTTTGAAGCAGCTGAAGGAAGGGATCTGGAGGGGCTACATGAGTTTGGATGGGTTTGGATGTTGGCCCATAGCAACATGGCGACCCAGCAGATCAGCAACCATGGGGATGAGTGCCTGGGGCTGTGCTCTACCTTTTAGAATTTACAAAGGCTGTTCCTTCATGCTTACCTCGCATATCTCATGTGAACTTCTCCATGTTGCTATACAGGGAAAAGAATTCTAGGAATTATACTCCTACCTTAGCTATCTTATACTATTGGTAGTAATGCACCGCATTTCACCCTTGTCAACCTGACATCTGTACACACCTCTTTAATCTTGCCTAACCTCCAAATAAAGACAGTAGTAAAATGATACATCCACCCAATTATGCAGCTATTCATTATAGAGGGTGGCTCCTTCCCCCAGATAAGATACAAAGTTTCTTCATCTTTAAATGGTGTTCATTCCTCTTTTGGTTGAGTCCTACTCTTTCTTGGATATTCTCTAACTTAAAATATAAAATGTGAAGTTAAAGGCGGAGGAATCTAAGAGTGGATAGAAAACATTGATTAATACATAGGTAACTATATGCACACCAAAATGAGGAAGAAATACTGATAACTATTAGTTTTCATTTCCAAAATTGTTCACATAGTCATAGATGGTATTTTGAACTTCCTTTTTCCACTGTCCACCCCCAGCTTATTTGCCTCTGCCAGCATTTCACAGAGTTGGTTTCTTCCAATTTTTAGATCTTGACTTGAATGTCATCTTCCCAAGGAGGCCTGGCTTCTTCCCTGTTTCAAGTTAAGCCACTCCATTATTGTTTTTCTCATAGCATTCTGATTTTTTCTTTCAAACTATTTATTTGTTGTTTCCTCTTTAGGAACGAGAATTACTTTGTACTCGTCCAGGAAAAGGGTTTACGTCAATGTTCAAGAGTTTAAAATAGCCAGGCGTGGTGACTCATGCCTATAATCCCAGCACTCTGGGAGGCTGAGGTGGTCAGATGACCTAAGGTCACAAGTTCAAGACAAGCCTAAGCTAGAGCAAGACCCTAATCTCTAAAACGTAGCCAGCAGTTGTGGTAGGCACCTGTAGTCCCAGCTACTCTGGAGGCCGAGGCAAGAGAATCACTCAAGCCTAAGAGTTTGAAGTTGCTGTGAGCTATGACACCATGGCAATCTATCAGGGGTGACAAAGTGAGATTCTGTCTCAAAGAGTTTAAAATAGTATGAACATGATTGTGGAGGTAGAAATAATATTAAGGAAAAATATAAAAATTTAATACATTTTATCAATGATATTTATTGATGGGATAGTATTTTGAAGTGTATCTGGATAATGCATGTCTATTGGGGATAGGGCAATAGACATAATCATAGCAAGTATTTGAGGGTTGGAGAGTAAAAAGATATAAAGAATAAACGCCAATTTTCATTTCCCTCAAGGAAATAAAGTATCACTTTAGTGCCTAGCATAATGCCTGGCATCAAGTAGGAATAGAAAAAATTTGTTGATTAATAAAAGTGAATGAGATTTTCACAAATTGAAAAGTTCGAGTTGCCTTAAGGAATGGTCATAGGATTATACAATGTTACTTCTTAAAACTGATTATAAGGAAAAGATAGATTTTCATATCCTACAAATTACTAAGACAGTCTGTATCCTTGTTAATGTGATAAACAGTTCACCCTAAATAAAAGTAGAGGCCTGGATTGAAGTGACCTTTAGAGATTATTTCCTGCTAATATTTCTGTGATTTCAGATCTTTCTGTTGATTAATTTTGGTGTTTTTTTTTTTTTGAGACAGAATCTCACTATGTTGCCCTAAGTAAAGTACTGTGGTGTCATAGCTCACAGCAACCTCAAGTTCTTGGGCTTAAGCAATTCTCTTGCCTCAGCCTCCCAAGTAGCTGGGACAACAGGCACCTACCACAGTGTCCGGCTACTTTTTGGTTGTAGTTGTCATTGTTGTTTGGTGGCCTGGGCTAAGTTCAAACCCGCCAACTCCCATATATGTGACTGGTACCCTAGCCACTGAGCTACAGGCACCAAACCTGTTGATTACTTTTATTTTGTTCTGATTGCTCTTCTTTTAACCTCAAGCCTCAAAACCAAAGAAGGTCAAGACTGCATTAAGTCTGGAGAAAAATGAAAGATTTAATATCCATCAGCAATAAAGCAAATGCATATGAAGGTAAAAGTATTTTCTCAGCCTTAATTTGACTCCAAGGAAACTCCAATGATGAAAGTCTGTTTTAATTCCTATATGCCCCTGCTCCCTCCCATAGACAAGCCACAAGAATATGAACAAAGTCAACCACTTCCATTAACCTAAGCACTGATCAAGGATCATGTTTAGCCATACCCATGAGACAGTGGCTCCAGATTTTTCAAGGGCTGTGGCATAGTGATAGAATATTCTGAGAGCTTAGCCTCCTCTTTCTAAAGCAACTCCATGCCTGTGTCTAGATCGAATGTTCCTCCCATTGTCCCCCAGACCCTCAGTTGGAACTAAAGGGCCTTACATCCCATGCCCTCAAGATTGTAATGAAGCATCTGACCTGCTTGGGGTGGGGGGGAGTTGGGAATTTGTGTAAAGCATAAACAGGCTTCATGTGCCAGCTCCCCTAGGTAACATTTGCGTTTGCATTTTAACAATATCCTGCCTTTCTTTGGGTTCACAGAGTAAGCAGCTGTAACAGCTACTAGGAATGTTTTTGAGAAAAGCTCCAAGCCACCCGTAATCTGTAAAGAAGGAAAAAATTCCGAAAGGCTGCCAAAAAATTTAAGAATGGAATACATTTAAGTAATGAACAATGCATGTATTGAGTGGTTGAAATCCTCAGGGATTATTCTTTAGTGTTCATAACATTCCATTTGCTACTTTAAAATGCTACTGAAAACCATCCACTATGGTCTTTATTAAACCCTCACTCTTAATAAGTTCTGGCTCTATCTTTTGACCAAGTATTATAAACTTGGCTTTTATCATGTTTCTTTTTCTTGTCTTCTAGCAAAAGTAGCTCCAAATGTTTTGTTCAATGGACAGAAAATAAGATTTCTATGAATGGGGTCAAAATGAAAAATGGCATTGGCGAGAACTTAGATTCTTTCCCCAAATCATGATAAATTCCCTTTTATAAAAAAATATTTGGTGTTCCTTTTGCAAGATTTGGTCCAAAAGTTTTATTTACACCTTTAGTGCTTCAATATTTTATCCTCAAACTACCCATTAATCCTTATTTCCAACCATGACCAAACACAAATTTCCTATGGGAAACAGAATATGCTTAAATAATGGAATAAGAATGACGGCTGTAATCACAATCAACTCCTCTTGTCCCCAGAATACTACATGAGAATTCCTACCTCTGGATGTTTGCACACATTGTTTTTTTCCTGCTGTGTTCTCCTTCCTTTTCTGGTTTAAATCCTGTGAACTATGCCTCAATGAACTCTCCATCCTTAAACCCCAACAATTGTTATGCATTTGGCACTTGTCTTTTGTCTTGTGGAGTAGATGACTTTTGTAAAAATGTATTGAGACCAACTATTTTCTTTTTTTTTTTTTTTTTTTGAGACAGAGCCTCAAGCTGTCCCCCTGGGTAGAGTGCCATGGCATTACAGCTCACACCAACCTCCAACTCCTGGGCTCAAGCGAGTCTCTTGCCTCTGCCTCCCAAGTAGCTGGGACCACAGGTGCCTGCCACAACGCCTGGCTATTTTTTGGTTGCAGCCGTCATTGTTGTTTGGCAGGTCCGGGCTGGGGATTCCAACCCGCCGCCTTAGGTGTACGTGGCTGGCGCCTTAGCCGGTTGAGCTATAGGCGCCAAGCCAAATCCCAGTTTCTTAAGGAACAAAATAAAGGGGGAACGGCCTTACTGTTGTGGTCCTGGCATTACCACCAATTCACCCAGTGATGTAGTCACCAATAGTCCCACAAAAGTAGACTTCTGTAGTCATCATCTGAATAGAAAACCACTCTCAAAGGCTGGGCATGATGGCTCACATCTGTAATTTTAGTATTCTGGGAGGCTGAGGTGGGTCGATCGCCTGAGTTCATGAGTTTGAGACTAACCTGAGCCAGAGCGAGACCCCGTCTCTAAAAACAGCTGGACATTGTGGTGGGTACCTGTAGTCCCAGCTACTCGGGAAGCTGAGGCAAGAGAATCACTTGAGCCCAAGAGTTTTAAGTTTGCTGTGAGCTATGATGCCATTGCATAGCACTCTACCCAGGGCAACATAGTGAGACTCTTGTCTCAAAAAGAAAAAAAGGAAGCCACTCTCTGTGCTCGTCTGATTTTCAGACAGGCAGAAAGAGTCATTTCTGCAGATGAGGGGAGTTTTGTTTTTTTTTTTTAATGGAAAAAGGTGTAGAAATATTTAGCTACCAAATGTGTTTAAATAATGGTGTCTGGTAGAGGAGTTATCTCTTCCTGTTTGTCTTTTAATGTTAGACTGTTGCTCTTCCTCCCTCCTTAGGGGGTCAGACCAATCTTCGCATACCTCAGGGCACTGTGGGCCAAGTGATGCTGGATGACAGGGCTTACCTGGTGCGCTGGGAATACTCCTATAGCAGCTGGACCCTCTTTACCTGTGAGATTGAAATGCTGCTTCATGTTGTTTCAACTGCAGGTAAGGTCAGCTTTGGGTGGGGGATGAGAGACATCTTGGAGGATTTGGAGGAATTTCAAGATAAAATTCAGAACCATGAAGATTGTCATTTGTCTGATTTGTTTACCTAGGTCTCAGGGACTATTCTATGATTCTTTTTCTTTTTCTTTCTTTTTTTTTTTTTTTTGAGACAGAGCCTCAAGCTGTTGCTCTGGTAGAGTGCTGTGGAGTCACAGATCACAGCAACCTCCAGCTCCTGGGCTTAAGCAATTCTCTTGCCTCAGCCTCCCAAGTAGCTGGGACTACAGGCGCCCATCACAACGCCTGGCTATTTTTTGGTTGTAATTGTCATTGTTGTTTGGCAGGCCTGAGCTAGATTCAAACCCACCAGCTCTTGTGTATGTGGCTGGTGCCTTAGCTGCTTGAACCATAGGCGCTGAGCCAATTTTTTTTTTTTTTTTAATAGAAGATCTTACTATGTTATCCTGGGTAGAGTACAGTGATATCATCATAGCTTACTACAACCTTAACTACCTAGGACTATAGGCATCTGCCACTATGTCAATCTAATTTTTCTTTCTTTTTTTTGAGACAAGAGTCTCACTCTTTTGCCCTTGGTAGAGTGCTGTGGTGTCATGGCTCACAGCAACCTCCAACTCTTGGGCTTAAGCGATTGTCTTGCCTCAGTCTCCCAAGTAGCTGGGACTATAGGCGCCACCTACAACGCCTGGCTGTTTTGTTGCAGTTGTTTTTTTTTTTTTTTTTTTTTTTTTTTATAAATATAAACAATCTGTCCCCCTAGTTATATTGCCGTTGGATTAAACCTAAAAGAAACAACCAAAACCTGGGCGAAAAGGAGTGTCCGGCCACTCCAGCCCCACTCAGATTTGCTAACATAAAATTCTGTAGGTTACCGGTGACCATTACTTTCCACACATTAACTCAAAATTAATTTATTATTTAAAAAATA
>CAUYTI010161287.1:0-12141 GCA_963575145.1 Galago senegalensis
TATGCAAATGACATGAAATTTATGTGAACCAGCTTGATGAAAGTATTTCAGAATGTATGTGAAAACACTACACTGTACCCCATGTTTGTATTGATGTATACAGCTATCATTTAATTTAAAAAAATTACAAAAAAAAAAAAAAAAGAACATCAAGGTCCTTCTGGTTTCACCAGATATTAAGGCACATGTAATACCAGGCCTTAAATTTAGATCTTATGCCACACCAGAACAAGAAATAAATTCCCATCTGAATCTAAGGTATATGCTCAAATTTCAGATTATAAAAGAAAATATCAGATCCTATGAAATATTATTCAATTGTGAAGAATTAAAATGGCTTTCGACTTTTTAATGACATTATTATAATCTGGAAAATTAATCAGAAGTATCCAACCTGTGGTACATGGGCCACATACAGATTATGTGAGGCCCGTTTGGTTAATCTGTCATGTTGAATGTGGCAAAAAGCATGCACAGACCTTTTCTTTTGCTCATCAGCTTTCGTTAGTGATTGTGTATTTAATATGTGGCCCGAGACAACTTACTCTCCACTGTATGATAGAAAAGAAAAAAGGTTGGATACTCCAATGTAGATAAATACTTTCAAAGTTATAAAATAAATTGACTCTTATGTTTTAAATTTCAGAATATTACTGGGGTACACATGTTTTTGTTACATAATTTGCTTTTGTACATTTTAAGTCTAAGCTATAAGTATGCCCTTCCCTCAGATAGTGTGCATTGCATGACTTAGGTTAAGTTAACCCAACCACTTCTCTTTCCCACCTGCCACCTACTTGATTCTCAATGAGTTTTGCTTCCACATGTGCACATAAGTGTTGATCAACTAATTCCAACTTAGTATTGAGGACATGAGGTGTTTGCTATTCTATTCTTACAATATTTCACTTAAAAGAATGGCTTCTAGTTTTATCTGGGTTATTATAAAAAATACCAGGTTGCTATTATTTTTATGAGTAGTACTCCATGGTATACATATACCACATTTTATTAATCCACTCATATATTGGTGGGCACTTGAGTTGTTTCCATCTTTGCAGTTGTGAATTGTGCTGCTATAAACATTCAAGTTCAAATGTCTTTATGATAACATGCCCTTTTTTTCTTTGAGTAACTACTTAGTAGTGGGATTGCTGGATCAAATGGTCTACTTTTAGTTCTTTGAGGAATCTCCATACCACTTTCTGTAGAGGTTGTGCTAGTTTGCAGTTACACTAACAGTGTATAAGTGTTCCTTGCTCTCTGCATTCATGCCAGCACTTACTGTTTTGGGATTATTTGAATAAGAGCCATTCTCACTGGAGTTAGGTAACATCTCATTGTAGTTTTGATTTACATTTTCCTAATGAGATATTGAACATTTTTTCATGAGTTCCATTAGACTATCTTTATTTGAAGAGTTTCTGTTTATGTCTTTTGACTGCTTTTTAATGGAATTGTTTGATTTCTTTTTGCTGATTTGCTTGAGTTCTTTATAGATTCTGATTATCAGCCCTTTCACACAGTGAAACTGACAAGTAAAAATATAAAGACATTTGAATATGTAGAAGTCTTCAGAAATATGCCTTTCATACATTCTTTCTTAGGAAGCTTCTAGAGTATGTCCTTTACCAAAGACATTATTAGAGCAAATAATAAGAACATGTGAAATAAAGAAAGCCGGTGATCTTCCAGCAGGAAGGATAGGAATTGTAGAGGAAGGTAAAATAATTGTTAAAGGTGAAGATGATGAGAGAATGTGTAAGTAATTCTGGGAGTGTTTGGATTAAATAAATGATAATTCTATAAAAAATAATCAACTAAACAACAATAAAACAACTCAAATAGATAATAACATCAAAAGTATAGTGAGACTTCTGCTTCCAAAATGTCAGTGTGGAAGCACACTGGCTTTTTTCTCTCCCACTAAAAACCAAAAACAAATATACAGTTCCGAGACCTTCTCCAGCAACAACTTGTAGCTCAAGAATGAGAATGAGACAGATCCTGGGTACACAGAGAATAGGGCAAACTCCAAGTAGATGGTAAGAGAACCAGACATCTACATCCCTGATGCTCCACCACCACCGCCCCCCCACACATGCATCCTGTTTGACACTAACTTCATGGAAAATCTCCCCTTAATCCCTGGTTTCTACAATGAAAAAAGTGAAATTAGTGTATTCAACCAGCTTCTTCACTTCCTTGGGCTTCCTGGGAAAAGATCCATCTTTCCTTAAACTATGGGTAGCATTGTGATTGCCTGAAAGAAGAAATAGCCCAGTGGACAAGCAAAAACAAAGGAGTGAGGACTACAATCTGGAATCTCTGCTCTGAATCTTGGCCAAAGGAAATATCATGTAAGATTGGCTACAGGAGGTATGTTCCTCAGGTCCCTGGGTACAAGTCTCTAACAACTACTCTGTCATCCCACACTGCTTAATAATTTCTTTACAATCATCTCCTTTTGAAACAGGAAGTGCTCTGACAATTTACTAGAGCCTCAAGGTGAACATGGATTTAAGGGGCCCATTGAGTTAAAAAGGAGGCCCATATCACAAAATCACAAAATCACAGATGCTGGCGGGGTTGTGGAGAAAAGGCAACACTACTACACTGCTGGTGGGAATGCAAACTAATACGTCCCTTTTGGAAAACCATATTTATTATTTTTAGTGTTATTTTTTGAGTATTTTTCTTTTTCTTTTTCTCTCTCTTTTTAATTACACCCACTGATTCTGGTCCATTGAAATATTTTTCATCCTCAGTTGGGTAAATCCTCAGATGCAGAATCTTTAAATACAGAGTGGTGACTATAAATGTTATCAAAGAATATGTGGTCTGTCATTGGCTTCTTTCACTTAGTGTAATCTTTTCAAGTTTCATCCAAGTTGTAGCATGTATCAGCACTTTATCCCTTTTTTCTTTTGATAAAATATACATAAGATAAAATTTACCACTTTAACCATTTTTAAGTGTACAATTCAGTGAGGTTAAGTACACTCATAATGTTGTGTAACCATCACCATTGTCCATTTCTAGAACTGTTTCATCATCCCAAACAGAAACTCTGTACCCTTTAAATAACTTCCTATTTATTCCTCCCCCTAGTTTCTGATAACCTCTTCTATTTTCTGTCTCTGAATTTGCCTATTAATAGAATTTCATTCATTTTTATAGTTAAACAACATTCTACTGTATATGTACTACTTTGAAAAAATCCACTCATCTGTTGATCGGCACTTGGGTTTTATCCACCTTTGGTTATCATGAATAATACTGTCATGAATGCTCATATATAAGAATCTTTTTTTTTTATGGGGTTGGTGCCCTTACTCACTGAGCCACAGACACCACCCATAAGAATCTTGAGTGGCTGCATTCAACTCTTTTGGGTATATACCTTCAGGTTTCTGAGAAATCCCCATATTATTTTCCCCGGTGGCTATACCATTTCATATTCCTATCAGTAATGCATGAAGGGTTCAGTTTGTTCACATCACCTATATTACATTTTATAAGTAATAAAATATTTTTAAAGAAAAAAGCTTTTTGGGGTAGTACTTGTAACAGCAGTATTTTTCCCACCTCTTGAATAAGAGGCCAAATTTTCCTTTTACATTGGACTCCACAAATGATATAACTGGCCTTTTCTATTAGAATGGCAAAAATTAATAACATTGACAACAAAAAATGTTATCAAGATGTGGAGTCTCTGGAATTTTCATACATGTATAGTTGGTGGGAGAAAAAATGCTACAACCATTTGCAAATTGCTCTGGCATTTCCAATAAAAGTTAAATATACATTTATCCTATGACCAAAAGGAAAGATAAACATACACAAAAGACTCTATTATCATGAATGAAGAAAAAATTAATTTGAGAGGGAGAATCCTAGGAATGGTGTTAAATCCATAGACTGAATAAGGGGTGAAAGAAGGATGAAAGGGTGAAAACAGGATGTTTCCATATTTTTTGTTTGAGCAGATGGATGAGGACACCACCATTGTGAATAGTGAACACAGAGCCATTAGAACAGGGCGGGAGGGGAGCAATGAATTTGGTTTTTAACATTTTGAATTTGAGATCTATTTCCCTCTAGTAATTGTAGTTCATATTCTGTTTATCTTCCTCTTTCACTCCCACATGGATGGCCTACTTTTATCATTTATTTTCCACATACAAGAGCATTACTTAAGTGTAGCCTCTATTGTATGCCTGCTCTATATAACCAATCTCACAGTCCTCTCTCTGCCTGTTCCACCCAGATGCCTGACCACAATTCCAACTACATGTTTTGGACTGCTGGTTCTCATCAACTCATGGGACATGTGAACATTCAAATATTTCTCTTGCTTTGTTCTTCTTGATGACAGATGCTCTAACTTAGCAGTACCTTGCTACCCAAAGTTTGTACAGTATAATTCTGTATAATAATGTCTGTTATTAATTTGTAGACATATAGACCAAAAACTTAAATAACAAATGGATAATGTCTTCTGACTTAGTTCTGGAAAGCAGAAGCTTTACGGTTTACATCCCAGGAAAGAAGTTTGGGGGTGATATTGATCAACAAGTGACTTTTCCAGTTCACTGCAGTTTTTGGTCTTATGTTGATATGGATTCATCTTCAAGGAGAAATGCACAGAAAACCAACACTCTAATTGGTCAGATGGTAGAGTATATATATGTTTTATTATTAGAATGTTTTTCAGGGTATTTTGTCATGGATTTTAATATGTCTTCTTAGTGTTTTTATTATTAACCCATTTCTATACTTTATTGGGCAAACAACTAAATGGTGAATCAGTTGTGTAAAAATAATAATGTTTTTTAGTTATGTAGATCAGGTATCTGCTCAACAGAAATTACTACTTGAGGGCGGCACCTGTGGCTCAGTGAGTAGGGCACCGGCCCCATATAACAAGGGTGGCGGGTTCAAACCCGGCCCTGGCCAAACTGCAACAAAAAATAGCTGGGTGTTGTGGCAGGTACCTATAGTCCCAGCTACTCCGGAGGCTGTAGCAAGAGAATCGCTTAAGCCCAAGAGCTGGAGGTTGCTATGAGCTGTGAGGCCACGGCACTCTACCGAGGGTGACAAAGTGAGATTCTCTCTCTAAAAAAAAAAAAAAAAAATTACTACTTGAATAGTTAGAGAGTCTTTAATGAATGATGTGTAAGAAAATACTCAATGAAGATTTTTTAAAAAATCAATCACCACCAAGTTCCCATACTATAGATAAATTGCTTTGAATTATAATTAATTATACACACAATAATTAACAATTATTATATCAAGTTATATATGATGATTAATTTATAATTATCTCCATGTTGTGAAAGTGCCAAAGTTTGATATTTGCTTGTTACCTTTTGATTTTATGTAGGATTGTAGTTTGATTCCAGCTAACCTAGTGGAGGCATTTGGATTATTGATTAACTGTAACGAATCATCTCCTTGCCACCCACATCTTCCTACTGTGCAACACACTTTAAAGAAAGCCATTGATCCTGAAAGACTGCTTTATGTAGCTTCCAAACAGTTCACAGCTGAAGATTTTGAAAAGGTAAAGGTAGATAAAATGGTTACTGAGAATGCCAGTGCTAATGTTTATCAGTTTAAATAAAAGTCCCTTTAAGCATTTGGGTTTTTTTATTAGGATTCTTTTATTCCAACTTGCTTTCAGCTTTTAAACATTTAAGGACATTGTTTAGAAATTATTTAGGGTTATGATTAAATAAACAACTGGTAAAATGCTGAGTTTACTCACTGTCCAAATCACCACAGCTTAAAGAATCTCAATGAAAAGAAAACCAAAATAAAATACATCTATGGAAAATTATGATAGACTTTATAAGTATATAGTAATTTACATTTTCTAGCCTATTCAAAAGAATTTTCCTTATATGAATACCTTCATAGTTCTAACTTTCCTTATATGAATACCTTCATAGTTTCTAACTGAGCATGCTTCACTGACTCATTTTGATATCATGTCCTTATGGAAACATGTGGCATATTTAGAGAACCTGAAAGTAGATGATATAAATTTAGTAATAGGGTGGTGCCTGTGGCTCAGTGGGTAGGGTGCCGGCCCCATATACCAAGAGTGGTAGGTTTGAACCCGGCCCGGCCAAACTGCAACAAAAAGAATAGCCAGGCATTCTGGCACGTGCCTGTGGTCCCAGCTACTCGGGAGGTTGAGGCAAGAGAATAGCCTAAGCCCAGGACTTGGAGGTTACTGTGAGCTGTGATGCCACAGCACTCTACCAAGGGCGATAAACTGAGACTCTGTCTCTAAAAAAAATTTTTTTTAAATAAACAAGAAAAAAAATAAAAATAAATAAATTTAGTAATAAATCTCATAGCCATTAAAGGTGCTCAGGTATTTATAACTGAAACCCTTTTAATATTGAGAAATCTGTCCACAGTAGAGTAGAATATCTGGCTATGATAGATTAAAGCCAGAGGGTATTGGAAAGTGGAAGTTCCTGGATCATTAAAAAGTTGTTTTCATACCCACCTTCTTGATAAGCATATTGTTTGAGTAAAAAGATTGAAAGGTGGGTGAACTTAAAAAATGAATTATGGGGCAGCGCCTGTGGCTCAAAGGCTCCCCCAAATGCCAGAGGTGGCGGGTTCAAACCCAGCCCCAGCCAAAAACTGCAAAAAAAAAAAAAAAAAGAAAAAGAAAGAATTATGAGCATTGTTCACATAGCTTAGAATAGGAAAATAATAACATATAACATAATAAGTTTTAGTTTTGTGTTTGCTTTTTAGTGTGAAAGAAAAAAGTGGTCTCTAGAAATTAAGGTACTAATTATATGTATGGCCAGACTAATTACCCAGAGAAATTTGTGCCTGTTTTTTCCTAAAAAAACAAAGAAACAAAAAAAACCATGGATTTATTAACTAGTCAGATATTTACTGAATACTTAACATATATGAGCCTATTTCTGTTCTTTTCTATTCTTATAGAAATGTAAACTTTCTTCTTTAAATATAGGATCATTTTATTGAAATTTTAAAAAGATACATGAAATTATTAAGGTGCAATTACAGTGTTAATCTGAGTGGTACTGAAAGGAAGATATGAAGGTAGAATATAAAACTTTGGGAAGACTTCTTGGAAGAGGTGGGACTTTGTGCTTTTAGAAAAGTAAAATTTTGATAGCAGGAAGGATGGGTGTTCAAAGTAGAATCAACAGTAAGAGCAAAGACACAAAAATAGAAATTAGTATACATGGAAAACTATGAGAAGACCAGCTCAACTGGAACAAAAGTTGTATTATAGAGTCATCTTTGGCAAATTTATGATAACCCTTGAAGCAAAACAATTTATAGTTGACTTGTCATACTGTAGACAGCAGTTGCAGACTTTACTAGGCAAGTGAAGGTAAAGGTAAATCTGTGCATCACACAAATCAGAGTGGATGGAATTTGTTGCAGTCTGGATTCTCCAGAAGGCAGACTGAGATGGAGTTCAGTGAGCTGAAGTGCATTAGGGATCTCTCTGTCTATACCTGTGGGCTCTACGATACCTTCCCCACTCCACCTCAGTCAGACATATGATGTAGGCTGTCCTGAGAGGCTGACAGCTGGAAACCTGACAATACTCCCAGTAGCTGGGACAAGTCTTTTTCTGAAAGGAGAGACAGATGGCACATCATCTTGCCACCAGAGGGTAAAACTTAGAGAGGGCTACTGATACTATTAATAGTATTCCCAGTTCTGCCTGCCTAGAGAGAATTGTGGAATATAAAGAGAACAAAAAAGCCAGGACATATTTGATCCAGGACATATCCAATCTGGTACACATCTATATACTTTTTTAAAA
Source organism: Galago senegalensis (assembly GCA_963575145.1). NCBI lineage: Eukaryota > Metazoa > Chordata > Mammalia > Primates > Galagidae > Galago > Galago senegalensis. The sequence continues at coordinate 7,841 of CAUYTI010161287.1, forward strand.
AGTTATGATTATTGGTCAGCACCTGTGGCTCGGTGGGTAGGGCAGTGGCCCCATATACCAAGGGTGGTGGGTTCAAACCCGACCCCAGCCAAAAACTGCAAAAAAAAAAGTTATTAGTGTTATAGTTAATATTTTCCTTGGTTCTATTAGTTAAAAAAGTAGAAAACAACTAGGATAGTAAAAAAAATGTCCAGAAAAGATGTTAGAGTAAGGATTTAAAGAACTGGGAAGCTCTAACTCAGAAAAAAAAACATAAAACTCAGAGAAAACAGCAATAATTATTGTGTTCAAAAATTATTTTCTACTCAAATTTTACTAATTCTCCAAGGCCCACCTTCATAGCACTGAACACAATGCCTGCCATCTTTCCAAATGTTTAGGTAAGTGTTCTTTAAAAGGAAGGAAAGGAAGTAAGGCGGTCAAGTAGCTCTAGGGCCAATGAGAGAAAGTTATAAGGAAATAAACCTTTAAAGAATTAAAGCTGGGATCATTGGAATCAAGATGAGGGCCGAGTAGCAGCTTCTGTGTAACCAGGCACAGTGAAAGTGGGGAGAGAAGACTCCAGGCACCTCTGGCTGGTGGGTTTTGCCCAGAGGCTGTCCTCTCGTGACCCATGAAGTCAGTGGAGACTTCTGGACCCCAGGAGGAACATGGAAGCGGTGGAAAACCGGCAAGTAGTGGGTGCCTGTTTGTTCAGTCGGAGGCTGCCTGCAGCTATACCTATAGCATCAGGGAGACTGCAAGTGGGAAGAGCCTTGCCTTGGGGCTGTTTTGGTTTTTCTAGACTTTGGCACTCCATTGAACTGCCTTGGGAGACCTTGGGCTGGCATGCGGATGACTTTGGGCACTGTCTGGGGCCGCAGACTGAGCCACTGAGGTGGTAAGAAGCTAATGCCCTTCAGCTGTGGGCTGCCCTCACAGCAATCATGGGGGAACTGCCCCTGCGTGTTGCAGTGTGGGGATTGGCCGGGAGACCTTGGGCGAGTAATCTAGTGACTGAGCTACCCAAAGGTGGGGACTGAGATGCTGGAGAAGTGCGGAGATCCAATTGTTTGGCAGATTAATAGCCTTGGCCCTCATGGGCATTGAGGAAAACTGGATTTGGCGCACTGGATAAGAAGGCAGCACTCCAGGAGAGATCCCAGGGATAAGTGCTTTCCTTGGAAAGCTTCTGCTTGGCCAATGTTCACAGTCTGGAACAGGGGTCCTCAAACATTTTAAACTGGGGGCCAGTTCACTGTCCCTCAGACAGTTGGAGGGCCGGACTGTGGGCCCCAGGACGAGTTGGCTGCTAAGCAGGACAGGCAGCAGTGGCAAAAACACCCAGCAGGCTGGATAAATGTCCTCGGCAGGCCACATGTGGCCTGTGGACCATAGTTTGAGGATGGCTGGTCTGGAGTGTCTTTTAAGTGGGCTGAGGAGACATTTGGGCTCCTAAGCCTGCAGGGTCTATGAAATCAGCTGAAGCCTTTAGTCTTCATTTTGTACAGTTGTATCAACTTTGGGATTAACTTCTTATTCCTCAGAAGATCACCTGTTGCCCAGACAATATTTACCAAGATATATATACTATTTGGTTTTTTGGTTTGGGTTTTGGGGGTTTTTTTTAAATTTCAACTTTTTTTTGACATTTTTCTTTTTTTTTTCATTTTTCTAGTTTAAACATAATCTTCCGTTTTTGCCTTCTTTAATAACTAGACTTTCATTTTTGCCAATGTTTCTGTCCCTATTATTTGTTTTTTTACCCCCAATGTTATCCTATTAGGGTTTTTGTTTGTTTGTTATGGTTTGATTTATAGTATTTTTGTCTTTCCTCTACCTGGTGGAGGCAGGGTACTGTGTCTCAGCCGGCTGGCAAAGAGCTGTTGACTTCAAGGGAATAACCCAACCTGGAACCCCCCAGAGTTTGGGGGTCTTTAAGGGTGGGTCATAGTATCCTAGATACACCTATATTACTCCTGTTTGGTTCTTTTGGTACCTTTCTTCTTTTGTCAATATTTCCTTTTACTCTCCCCTTCTTTTTTTTCTCTCTTTGTTTATTTTAAATCTTTTTCTGTTTTTGCTCCTCAATCTTCTCATCCTTCTGGTCTTCCACCAAAAGGACTCATTAAAACTTTAGGCCAGCAGCATAGTAACTTAGAACAAGAAGAAGTGAAAGGAAAATTAGGGTAAGGAAACAGATAGGGTAAGAAAGCACTCATGAAGAAGAATCAGCAGAAAAATTCTGGCAACATGAAATGCCAGTCCAGAGTAACCCCTTCTAGGGATCGTGAGGTAGCTACAGAAGAGGATTCCTCCTATAAAGAAATGTTAGAAATGACAGAAGGGGAATTTAGAATACATATGATGAAAATAATTAAGGAAATTGCTGAGAAAATGGGAAACTCCAAAAACAAAGAAATTGCTGAGAAAGTGGAAAACAATAAAAAAACAATGAAAGAAATTGCTGAGAAAGTGGATAATAACCAAAAGGAAATTCAAAAACAGAATCAAATAAGAGATGAATGATATAAAGAATACAGAAAGGATATAGCAGAGCTGAAGGAACTGAAGCAGTCAATTAGGGAACTCAAAGATGTAATAGAAAGTATTAACAACAGATTAGACTATGCTGAAGTAAGAATCTCAGAGATAGAGGATAAAGCTCTCGAGAGAACTCTCAGATTGTTATCTGAGTGGCTGAAAAGAAGAGAGAGAAAGCAGAATGTTCACTGATAGAATTGTGGGACTCTTATGAAGTGTTCAAACATACGAGTTATAGGCATCCCAGAAGAGGAAGAAGAATGCCCCAGAGGAATGGAAGCCATTCTAGAGAATATTGTAAATGAAAATTTCCCAAATATCACTCAAGATTCTGCCATACTCCTTTCAGAGGGATATTGGTCCTCTGGTTGCCTCAGCTCAAAGAGACCTTCTCCAAGGCATATTGTGATGACTTTATCTAAAGTCAAAACAAAAGAAAAGATTTTGCAGGCTGCCAGGAGTAAGCGCCAACTGACTGACAGGGGCAAACCTATCAGGGTGACCAGGGACTTCTCTAATGAAACTTTTCAAGCTAGAAGACAATGTTCATCTATCTTTAGCCTACTTAAACGAACAATTTCCAGCCCAGAATTCTATATCCTGCTAAGATAAGCTTTAAAATTGATGGAGAAATCAATTTTTTTGTTGTTATGCAAAAACACTGAGGAAATTTGCCACAAGACCAACTTTACAGGAAATATTTTAACCTGTCCTACACACTGACCTTCAGCAAAGTAAACACCCAGAAATTAAAGGACAGAACCTAGTTTCCACAATGATGCAAAAGACAAAACTGAACAATGGACTGTCACAAAATAAGATGAATAGAACGGGACCATACTTGTCAATTATCTCAATAAATGTCAGTGGCTTGAATTCCCCACTGAAGAGGCATAGATTGGCTGATTGGATGAAAAAACACAAGCCATCTATTTGCTGTCTACAGGAAACATACCTCATGTCAAAAAACAAATTAAAACTCAGAGTTAAGGGTTGGAAATCAATTTTTCAGACAAGTGGAAGTCAGAAGAAAAGAGGGGTTGTGATCTTATTTTCAGATACATGTGGGTTTAAATCAACTAAAGTTACAAAAGATAATGATGGTCACTTCATATTGGTCAAGGGAAAATTACAACAAGAAGACTTTTCAATTCTAAATATTTATGCACCCAATTTAAATGCTCCTAGATTCTTGAAACACACCTTGCTTAGTCTGAGTAATATGACATCCTATAACACCATAACAACAGGGGACTTTAACACTCCTCTCAGAGCCGAACAGATCCTTCAAACAGAAATTAAACAAAGATATTAGAGATTAAAATGAGACCCTAGAACAACTGTGCTTGATAGACATTTATAGAACACTCCATCTCAAAGATAAAGAATTTACATTCTTCTCATCGTACCATGGAATAGTCTCTAAAATCGATCATATCCTAGGACACAAAGCAAACCTCAATAGAATCAAAAGAATTGAAATTCTACCTTGTATCTTTTCAGACCACAAGTCACTAAAAGTGGAACTCCACCAGTGATGCTCAACATTACACAAAGGCATTGAATTTAAACAACCTTATGCTGAATGATAGTTGGGTGCAGGAAGAAATTAAAAGGAAATCATTAACTTCCTTGAGTATAACAATGACATGGCTGACAACCGGCTAAGGCGCCAGCCACGTACACCTAAGGTGGCGGGTTCGAATCCCCAGCCCGGACCCACCAAACAACAATGACGGCTGCAACCAAAAAATAGCCGGGCGTTGTGGCGGGCACCT
>CAUYTI010161288.1:0-15814 GCA_963575145.1 Galago senegalensis
GGTCCCAGCTACTTGGGAGGCGGAGGCAGGAGACTCGCTTGAGCCCAGGAGTTGGAGGTTGCTGTGAGCTGTGATGCCATAGCACTCTACCCAGGGGGACAGCTTGAGGCTCTGTCTCAAAAAAAAAAAAAAAAAAAAAAAGACTATAATTTTTCATGAATGTGCTTTACTTAAGGAAAAAAAGACTATAAATTTCCTTACTTCTCTCAGGGCTAATTGTATGACTAGGCATCAGTATGTTGAAGATTGCCTTCTTTTATGAGTTCCTTCTACCTCATGCCAGTGTTTAAAAATAAAATACACTTTTTTTTTGAGACAGAGTCTCACTTTGTCACCCTCTGTAAAGTGCTATGGCGTCATAGTTCACAGGAACCTCAAACTCTTGGGCTCAAGCGATTCTCTTGCCTTCACTCTCCTTAGTATCTGAGACTACAGGCATGCACCAGAGTGGCTCGCTATTTTTAGAGATGGGGTCTCACTCTTGGACAGGTTGGTCTCGAACCCATCTCAGCCTCCCAGAGTGCTAGTATTACAGGTGTGAGCCACCACAGCCGGCCTTAAAATGCACTTTAAGTGAAAAAAATAAGTAAAATGGACAAATCAATTGCAGTAGGTCCTTACAATGAAATACTATACAACAATTAAGAATGAACAAACTGGCGGTGCCTGTGGTTCAGTGACTAGGGTGCCAGCCACATATACTGAGGCTGGTGGGTTCAAACGTGATCTAGGCCAGCTAAAGCAACAATGTCAATTGCAACCAAAAAAATAAAAGAAAATAGCCAGGCATCGTGGCGGGCACTTTCAATCCCAGCTACCTGGGAGGCTGAGGCAAGAGAATTACTTCAGCCCAAGAGTTTGAGGTTGCTGTGAGCAGTGACATCACAGCACTCTACCCAGGGTGACAGCTTACGGCTTGAGACTCTGTCTCAAAAAAAAAAAAAAAGAATGAACAAACTATAATAAATGAAACAATAGGGAAAATAGGGAAGAATCTCCCAACCGTAACATTGAGCAAAAGAAGCCAGACACAACAGAGAATATGTGGTTTGTTTCCATTAAAAGTATAAATTAGACTTTGCACATAAAGTAAACAAATAGGCAAAACTAGTCTATGATGCTGAAAGTCAGAATAGTGCTTACACTTAGGGAGGCTGTGATTGAAAGGGGACTAAAACTGTTTTGAATACTGGTAATATTTTGGTTCTTCATCTGGATGATGGTTATATGGGTGTATTCATTTTGTGAAAATTCATTAAGGGGCATGCTTATATATGTTTTTCTGTATATATGCTATGCTTTATCAAAAATTGCACTGAAAAGCAAAAAATGATGCCAGCTAAACTATGACATATAGCCAATTATGGGACATATCACTAATGTAAAAATATAAAAAATTATGCTTATGGCTCAGCGCCTGTAGCTTAAGCGGCTAAGGTGCCAGCCACATACACCTGAGCTGGTGGTTCAAATCCAGCCCAGGCCGCCAAACAACAATTACAGCTGCAACCAAAAAATAGCTGGGTGTTGTGGCAGGTGCCTGTAGTCCTAGCTACTTGGGAGGCTGAGGCAGGAGAATAGCTTGAGCCTAAGAGTTGGAGGTTGCTGTGAGCTGTGATGCCATGGCACTCTACCGAGGGCAACAACTTGAAGCTCTGTCTCAAAAAAAAAAAAATTATGCTTATAGTCAATGTAATATGGTATAAATCAGGATAAATAAATTAATTTTGTGAAACTGTATAATGGCAGATATAAAGAGGACATCAATAAACTGGGAGCTAAACCATTGTCCTGAAAGATAAAAAAGAATAAACATGGCAGTGCTCTGCAAATGAATGAATATTCTTTTTTTTTGCAGTTTTGGCCAGGGCTGGCTTTGAACCTGCCACCTCTGGCATATGGGGCCAGCGCCCTATTCCTTGAGCCACAGGCACCACCCTGAGTGAATATTCTTAATGCAAAAACAATTTCACTCCCCACAGGAATATTTTTAAAATTTGGCAATTGGATAAGACAATTTATTTGAAGAATAAACCAACAATTATGATATTGTGTTAAGTACACAAAACTGTGTCAATGAAACCAAAGGTTCAAAAGTAGATTCAAATAATCACATTAACTTAATGAATGCCAAAGTTGAGGTGACATCAGAATGGAGAAAGGACTCACAATTTAATAACTATGGCCACGAAAGTGGATATCAGATTGGAAAAGCATCAGCTTAGAGCCATATTCATATTGCATCCTACAAAGAATCCTAGATCATCAGAGTTAAGCAAAACAACAAGAAAAAGAAATAGCATACTTAAAAATCAACACAGAAACAAAATAGAATTGAAAAATGTATACATGAAAAATAACTGATCATCTATTATCTAAGTTATATAAATTATTAGTGTGTATTTATTGGATTTTGAATATTATAATTTTTTTATTGTTGTAGATTCATTGAGGGTACAAAGAATTAGGTTATACTGATTGCATTTAAGTAAAATTCCTCTTCTAATTGTGTTTTGTCCCCCAAAGGTGTGCCATACACCATGACCCTCATCCCCCCTCACCTCCCCTTTTCCCACTCCTTCATTCCCCTACCCACCCCCTTGTATTAGATTATCTACTGCCTTCATATTAGAATTGAATACATTGGATTCTTCCTTCTCCGTTCTTGTAATGTTTTACTAAGAAGAATGTGTTCCAAATCAATACAAGTTAATATAAAAGATGTAAAGTTTCTGTCTTTTTTTTTTTTGAGAGACAGAGTCTCATTTTGTTGCCTTCAGTAGAGTGCTGTAGCATCACAGCTCACAGCAACCTCCAGCTCTTGGGCTTAGGTGATTGTCTTGCCTCAGCCTCCTGAGTAGCTGGGACTACAGGCGCCCTCCACAATGCCTATTTTTGTTGCAGTTTGGCTGGGTCTGGGTTTGAACCTGCCACCCTCAGTATATGGGACCAGCACCCTACTCACTGAGCCACAGGTGCTGCCCAAGACTCCATCTTTTTAATGGCTGAATAGTATTCCGTCGTATATATATACCACAGCTTGTTAATCCATTCCTGAGTTGGTGTACATTTAGGTTGTTAAATTGAGCTGCAATAAACATCCTAGTGCAAATGTCCTTATGATAAAAGGATTTTTTAATCTGGGTAGATGCCTAGTAATGGAATTGCAAGATCAAATGGGAGGTCTAATTTGAGTTCTTTGAGGATTCTCCATACTTTCTTATAAAAAGGCTGCATTAATTTGCACTCCTACCAGCAACATTGATAAACCAAACAAGAAAATGGGGAAAAGAATCCCTATTTAATAAATGGTTCTGGGAGAACTGGATAACCACATATAAAAGACTGAAACTGGTCCCACACCTTTTACCACTTACAAAAATTGATTCAAGATGGATAAATGATTTAAAATTTGGGGGCAGCACCTGGAGCTCAGTGGGTAGGGCACCAGCCCCATACACCGAGGGTGGCAGGTTTGAACCGGCCCTGGCCAAAGACTCGGCCCTAGCCAAACTGCAAGAAAAAAATAGCCGGGCATTGTGGCAAGTGCCTGTAGTCCCAGCTCCTGGGGAGGCTGAGGCAAGAGAACCGCGTAAGCCCAGGAGTTGGAGGTTGCTGTGAGCTGTGACACTACAGCACTCTACTGAGGGCAATAAATTGACACTCTGTCTCTAAAAAAAGATTTAAAAATTTTGAATATATACTGTAGGTAAAGCATTGTCCCAGATGTTAGACAATATAAAAGGATGAAATAGAAATTGATTTTGCCCTCAGTATAGGGTATGATGTACATATAATTTTATAACCCAATGTCAAAAGTTTAAAGTGCTATTAGAGAGGACCAAATAGAATGTTATGGAAGTTTGGAGGAAGAAGGGACCTCTTAGGACTGGGACCAGTGAGATTGAGGAGGAAGAACAATGGGGATGGTTTCATGCACATGATTGCCCTTGAGTGGCACCCTAAAAGATATGTTGTATTTGGGCCCAAAGACATAAAATGAAGATAATTTGTTCAGAAGCAGAGATGTTAAAAATACATTATATCATGCATGACCTGGAGGCAAGATATATATAAGGATTATATATAAGGAACAGTTGATAGTTGACTTTCACTAGAGCATAGGGTAGCATTAGAGAAGGAATTGCAAGAGTTAATGTGGGGAAGTCAAGCTGAATACAAATCATAGCTGGGGGATGAAGGGTGTGGGGAGACTTCAGTGTCAAGCAATGGAGTTAAGCTTTGTTCAAGAACAGAGGGAGAGCCACAGAAGTTTTTGAACAAGGGACTTCAATCATGTCTTAGGCAGTTTCGGTAGAAGCTATTCTAGGACAGGTGGTCAGGAGGTGGGAAGACTTGGAAACAAGAAATCTATGTGGCGTTATTTGAGTAGGTAAGGGGAAAGGAAATAAAGTTCAAAGTCCAAATTTTACTATAATTGATAAAGAATAAAAGGAAATCACACACAGAAATACAGATAGAAAACCAAATTGGGGGTGGGGGGGGGAATGTGTAGCTTTACCAAAATTTAAAGAAATGCAAGTTAGAACTTTAAGGTATCTATATCTATGTAACTAGTTAACAGTTTTCATATGAGAAAATATATGTTATTTTTTATTATGTTTAATTTATTTTGCAGTTTTTGGCCAAGGCCAGGTTTGAACCCGCCACCTCTGGTATATGGGGCTGGCACCCTACTCCTTTGAGCTACAGGCACCACCCTTATGTTTAATTTTTTATTATGTTTATTATATGTTAGTTGTTATTTTTGTTTCCAGTCTAGCCAACTCTGATATCACTAAACTCCTGTTGTTAATGGTACAGGTTTAAGTAACAATTAATTACATAAAATACATACATGTACATATGAAAACATGGGATAATTACAAGTCTCCATAATAAGACTACAAACTCCCTGAGAAAGGGTCAGGTTTGACCGCTTTTGTTTGACTCAGCCTGCCTCAGATTCTCACTGAACTGACCCCCAAACACCCTTACCTCTGGCGAGAGGGCAGGCCCTGCCCATCCCCAAGGCTGTGTCCTTGAGTTTCAGTCCTCCTGCTCCCCTCAGGCTTTACTACCTCTTCCTGTAAGTACACATAGAGTTGAAGTCAGTCACAGAGCCCTGCCAGGCATCACAGATCCCTACAGGAAGCCCCCGTCAGCCCACACACAGGGCAGAAACTCAACTGGGGAGTTACCATGAGCTCCAGCCCTGGATTCTCTATGCCAGTCTCCACTGTGGTCACAGCAACGGGCTTTCTTCCACTAGCTTTCTCCATCTCCTGTTCTCCTCACCTGAAAAAGAAATCCAGAGCTAAGGCTGAAAGATTGGCCATTCTGCCATGTGAAGCTGGGGAGAATTTTTAGGGCCAGTTAACCACAGAAAACACATAACTACAAGTCTTTAGAGGTTTTGTTGATTTATTTAAGAACTGTGAACTGAGAAGATTGAATGCATAATTTTAATATAATAAATAATGAATATAGAATCTGATTTCCTATTGTGAATAGCTAAGGAAGGGGCAATAAGACAGGAGAAGAAAAATGAAAGGCAGGAGAAATTGAATTGAATTGACCCTGGGTTAGAAAAGACTTTGTTTGGCCCCTCAAAGGATAAGTTATATGGTAACCACTTCTTTGAGTCTGGGGGAGGCCCTCCTGAGCTGTGCTGAGGAAGAAGGAAATAGAGGGAAAAAGAGAGCTGGGAAGACCCCAGACCCTAAAATGCTGCCAAAAAAGACTAAGAGTAATAGGCCTACAAGTTCCTGACCCTATTGTAGCATGAGAATGTTTTTGGAGCATCAGAGAAAACTCCCCATATGTTAAATAAAGGAAACCTACATTTAGAATAATCAGTATAAGTGTTAGTGAAGAAAGTTTTAAAGCAAAGAAAATAAACATTTGAATCTCCAAATAAGCAACCTAATACATGAACATTTGCATTTATAATACAGATTCATTCTGAGATGTTTCTTTACTTCACAGAAAATTTCCTTACCCATGGAATTGCTATTAAAAATATGATCTCTTTGCAGGACATGGTGGCTCACACCTGTAATCCTAGCACTCTGGGAGGCCAAGGCAGGTGGATTGCCCTGAGCTTACAGGTTCAAGACCATCCTGAGCAAGGGCGAGATCCCACCTCTACTAAAATAGAAAAACTGAGACAAGAGGATTGCTTAAGCCCAAGAATTGGTGGTTCCTGTGAGCTATGATGCCACAACACTCTACCCAGGGCAACAGCTTGAGACTCTGTCTGAAAAAATAAAAAATTAAAAATATGATCTCTTTGGCTGGGCATGGTGGCTCATGCCTGTGAGAATCCTAGCACTCTGAGAGACTGAGGTGGGTGGATTGCCCTGAGCTCACAGGTTCGAGACTAGCCTGAGCAAGAGCAAGACTCTCATCTCTAAAAATAGCCAGGTATTGTGGTGAGTGCCTATAGTCCCAGCTATTTGAGAGGCTGAGGCAAAAGAATCACTTGAGCCCAAAAGTCTGGGGTTGCTGTGGACTATAACACCACAACACTCTACAGAGAGTGACAAAGTGAAACTATCTCAAAAAATAAATTAATTGGCTCAGCACCTATAGCTCAACTGGCTAAGGCATCAGCCACGTACACCTAAGGTGGCAGGTTCAAATCCCCAGCCCGGACCTGCCAAACAACAATGACAGCTGCAACCAAAAAAAAATAGCTGGGCGTTGTGGCGGGCGCCTGTGGTCCCAGCTACCGGGGCGGCAGAGGCAAGAGACTCGCTTGAGCCCAGGAGTTGGAGGTTGCTGTGAGCTGTGATTCCATAGCACTCTACCCAGGGGGACAGCTTGAGGCTCTGTCTCAAAAAAAAAAAAAAAAAAATTAATTAATTAATTAAATAAAATAAAAATGTGATCTCTTCGAGCATTTATAATATAATTTTCTGTCCAATCTTTTTATATATTTTTTCATTTTCTTTTTTTTTTTTTTGAGACAGAGTCTCACTATGTTGCTGTGGGTAGAGTGCTGTGGTGTCACAGTTCACAGCAACCTCAAACTCTTGGGCTTAAGTGATTCTCTTGCCTCAGCCTCCCAAGTAGCTGGGACTACAGGCCCCTGCCAACACCCAGTTATTTTTGGTTGCAGTTGTCATTGTTTTAGCTGGCCCAGGCTGTGCTCCAACCCACCAGCCTGGATGTCTGTGGCTGGTGCCCTACCCACTATGCTACTACCCATTGGTGCTGCCCCAATCTTTTTATATATTTTTCTAGATTCCGTAATTATCTATGTTTAAAAAATCATAAGGAATCTATAAAAAAAGTTAATAGAATTAACTAAGAAAATGCCATGAAGGCTATGTTAACCAGCTTGATGAAAACATTTCAAATTTTATATAAAATCAGCACATTGTACCCCATGATTGCATTAATGTACACAGCTATGATTTTAAAAAAAAAAAGAAAGTAAAAAAAGTTAATAGAATTAATAAGGAAGCTCAGCAAGATCACAGGATACAAGTTTAATACATAAAAATCTATGGACTACAAAATCAAATTTTTAAAAATAATATCACTTACAATAGCATAAAAAGTAGAATAATTTAACATAAATGTAACAAAAATGTGCAATATGTGTACACTGAAATCTACAAAATATTGCTGAGAGAATTGAAGAACTAAATAAATGGATTAGTACCATATTCATGCACTAGAAGACGCAATATTGTTAGATATCAGTTCTCCCTATATATTCAACACAGTCTCATGGACAATGTCAGCCAGCTTACTTGTCAAATTATAAACTAATTCTAAAATGTATATGTGAATGCAAAGCACCATAAATAATAAAAAAAAAAATCCAAAAGATAAAGTTGGAGAACAAATTTACACCTGATATCACAACTTACTTAAGTGATAGTTACCAGAATAGCACAGTATGGGCCTGAAGGGTAAGGATATAGATCCATGAACAGAATAGACAGTTCATTAATAGATTCATAAATTCATGATCAACTGATTTCCTACAAAGATGCTTTGATAATTCAATGTGGGCAGTGATAGCTTTTTAAAAATAAATCTTCACTAAAATCTGAACATAATTATGCTAAATGAAAGGAACCAGCCACATAAGACAACATACTAGTTGATTTTATTTATATAAAATGGTAGAGAAGAAGAAATTATAGTTATAAAAAGCAGGTTGCTAGGAGCTGGGAGTAGATTTACTGCAAAAACAAGGAAATTTGGGGGGACTGGAGAAATCTGTATCTTGATTATAGTAGTTGTTAACTATGTACATTTGTCAAAACACATGGACTTGTATATTTTTAATTGGGGAATTTTCATTTTACCTCAGTAAAGGAGATTAAAGATTCAAATATATATACTTTCCATTAAATACACACAACCAACTCTTATTGTGTAAATTAGAGCCTTCCTATATAGACACAGAGCTACCTGAATTTAGTTTAAATATGACCTACTAAGAAATTTGCTAAATCAGGTTCCTATCCTCCCCCAACATCCCTGCTTACCCCAGCTTGTGGGATTCCTTCTGGCTCCCTGCAAAGGACTGAAAGAAAAACTCAGCTGCAGGGAGTGCTAGAGGGGATATGGGGCCTCCTGTTATTGGTTAGTTTCAAGTCTTGAGCCCTCCTTTGCTGCGCCTGCCCTCACTTAGAGGACGACAGGCTACTCTCAAGTTAAATATTTACATGTTTTGAAGATCATTTTGCAAGCCTGAGAATTCTTCAGAAACTTCCAACAGACACATCCCTGGAAGCACTGCCTACTGCTGGACTCTAAGCACTGGTTGCGTGTGGAAGAAAGTAAGAGAAAAGTCTCTGGGGTGGGAGTAATGGCAGGACAAGCATTTAGAAAGTTTCTTCCACTCTTTGAGTATTGGTTGAAAGATGTGTAGCCGAAACTATATCCAAAGGTGGCATTATGCTTCCAGAAGAATCTCAAGGAAAAGTATTGCAAGCAATAATAGTGACTGTTGGATCAGGCTCTAAAGGAAAGGGTGGGTTTGGCGCCTGTGACTCAAGTGGCTAAGGCGCCAGCCACATCCACCTAAAGTGGAGGGTTCAAATCCAGCCTGGGCCCACCAAACAACAATGACGGCTGCAACCAAAAAATAGCCGGGCATTGTGGCGGGCGCCTGTGGTCCCAGCTACTTGGGAGGCTGAGGCAGGAGACTTGCTTGAGCCCAGGAGATGGAGGTTGCTGTGAGCTGTGATTCCATAGCACTCTACCCAGGGGGACAGCTTGAGGCTCTGTCTCAAAAAATAAAAAAATAAAAAATAAAAAGGAAAGGGTGGAGAGATTCAACCAGTTAATGTGAAAGGTGGAAATAAAGTTCTCTCAGAATATGGAGGCACCAAAGTAGTTCTAGATGGCAAGGATTACTTCTTATTTACAGATGGTGACAGTCTTGGAAAGTATGTAGACTGAAATAAATCACTACTGAAATGGCATTGACATGAAGCTGCCTATTCCACTGAAGTTCTGAAATCTTTCATCATATAAATAATTTCTATGTCTCTCTTTTATAATAATAAAAAAAAGTCTCTGCATTCGGAAAACATACCATTGGCATAGCACAGTGCTAGTGGTTACAGCACTAGCCACATACACTGAGGCTGGCAGATTTGAAACCTGCCCAGGCCAGCTAAACAACAATGACAACTATAACAAAAAATAGCTGGGTGTTGTGGTGGGCACTTCTGGTCCCAGCTGTTTGGGAGGCTGAGGCAAGAGAATCACTTAAGCCCAAGAGTTTGAGGTTTCTGTGAGCTGTGACACCATGGCACTCTAATGAGGGCAACATAATGAAATTCTGTTTCAAAAAAAAAAAAGAAAATGCACCATCGGTTCATGCTGAAAAAACATATCCTAGAAAACAACAGAAAACAGGACTGTACATGGTTCAATGCCAAATGACTGCTAGGAATTTTTTTATTAATCCATTCAACAAATATTTATTGTCTACACAGTATTATTCAGGCACTATTTGGGGTGTGGAGGAACAAGATATATGAAATATATCTCTATCATCAAGAAACCTACAAATCACTGAGGAAAGAGATGTGTCAAGAAAGTCTTCACACCAGGAATGGATTAAAAGTTATGGTATATGTATACCATGGAATACTATTCAGCCATTAAAAAAGATGGAGACTTGGGCGGCGCCTGTGGCTCAGTGGGTAGGGCGCCAGCCCCATATACCGAGGGTGGCAAGTTCAAACCCAGCACTAGCCAAACTACAACAAAAAAATAGCTGGGCATTGTGGTGGGCACCTGTAGTTTCAGCTACTTGGGAGGCTGAGGCAAGATAATTCCCTAAGCCTAGGAGTTGGAGGTTGCTGTGAGCTGTGTGATGCCATGGCACTCTACCTAGGGTGATAGAATGAGACTCTGTCTCTACAAAAAATAATAAAAATAAAATAAAATAATAAAAAAGATGGAAACTTTACATCTTTTGTATTAACCTGGGTGGAAGTGGAACACATTATTCTTAATAAAGCATCACAAGAATGGAGAAGCAGGGCTCAGTGCCCATAGCACAGTGATTACAGCGCCAGCCACATACACCAAGGCTAACAGATTCGAACCCAGCCTGGGCCAGCTAAATAACAATGACAACTGCAACAGAAAATAGCTGGGCGTTGTGGCAGGCGCCTGCAGTCCCAGCTACTTAGGAGGCTAAGGCAAGAGAATTGCTTAAGGCCAAGGGTTTGAGGTTGCTGTGAGCTGTGACACCACGACACTCTACCCCGGGTGACAGCTTGAGACTCTGTCTCAAAATAAATAAAATAAATAAATAATTTAAACATAAAAAAAAAGGAATGGAGAAGTAAGAATCCCATGTACTCAATTCTGATATGAGGACAATTAATGACCTAGTACGCGGTGGGGGGTAGGGAAAGGGGAGAGCAGAGAGAGGGAAGAAGGGAGGGGGTGGGTGTCATGGTGTGTGACACACCTTTTGGGGGCAAGACACAATTCTAAGAGGGACTTTACCTAACTAATGCAATCATTGTAACCTGGTTCTTTGTACCCCCAACAATAAAAAAAAGAAAAAGAAAGCTTTCACAGAGCTAGTAACACTTGCCCTGAGTCTAGAGTCTTGACGAATAAGTGGGAGGTCACTGTTGGAGAAGGGGAAATATTGTATATTCCCACAGAGGAATAAGCTTTAACAAAGGCACCGAGGTGTGACCTTCCCTGACAGGAAAAAGGGGCTGCAAAAATTATTAATAGTTAAAGAATGGAGGAAGATTGTTGAGAAATTAATTTTAAAAGGAAAAAATAAAGTAAGATATTAGTTAGGTAATGGAATGGTGGATGGGGGTGGTCTACAAGAAATAAATCTGGGATGCAGTCAAGTACCAGATAGAGGTAGGTGCTTGTAAACTGAGCTAAAATATTTGCACTTGTTCTAACAAAATGGGGAGGCAAGAGGATGATGATATGCAAAGGTGTGGAGTCTAGTCGGATGACAAGAGTCTAGTTGGATGACAAAAGCAATGGTCCAGGCTGGACATAGCAGTAGAGCCTAATCAGTAGAAGAGGATGGACAGAAGGAAACAAATCTCCAGGACTTGGGGACTGTGCAGGCATGAAGACCATGAGTGAAAGGAGGAGAGATAATTCTTCAAAATTGTTCAAGATGATCTCATTTCTGCCAACTTGTATCCTCTAGTAGTACTGAGCTGCATGTTGTTCCCTGAGCACCCAATGTTTCCTTGTGTAACTGTGTGACTTGTGGATGCTATTCCTTCAGCCTCTATACCCTGCCTAGCAAACTCCTATATCGCCTTCAAGTCTCTGTTGTGAGGCCACCCATTTGATGAAGCTGTGTGCGACTCCCTCCTCTGGGCTACTGCCACCTCTCACTGTGATCTCCTCAAGTATAGGTTCACTGTCTTCTTTGGCACTGTATCCCCAGGCTCAAGGTCAGTTATGATATTAGGCAAGGCAATCAATGAGTATTTGTAAAATAAGTGAGAACAACAAAAAAAAGCCCAGGAATCTGGCTTAGATTATTTGGTATGTAGATGATGATTCTATTTCTTTTTCTTTTCTGTTCTTCAAAAGTGCTAACTTTTCTATAAATAAAAATAAAATTATTGATCTCTCATTCACTTCTCTGTTAATTGGCTCAAATAACAGACAGACGGACTCCTTGATCTGGCAATACCCTTCTCTCTTTCTTGTGCTGCCTAATGCTATCTCACAAGATTACTATAAAAATTAAGGAATTTAATAGAGGTGAAAGAACTTGGAAAATAGTAGATGACCTTTCAATTACAGGGCACTAATGTTAAGACCTTATAGTAATTCAGGAAAATAAGACATCAGTGTTGAAAGTAGACTTGCTTACAGATATATATATATATATGTATATATATATATATTTTTTTTTTTTTTTGAGACAGGAGCCTCAAGCTGTCCCCCTGGGCAGAGTGCCGTGGCATCACAGCTCACAGCAACCTCCAATTCCTGGGCTCAAGTGAGTCTCCTGCCTTAGCCTCCTGAGTAGCTGGGACCACAGGCTACAACGCCCGGCTATTTTTTGGTTGCAGCCGTCATTGTTGTTTGGTGGGCCCGGGCTGGATTCGAACCTGCCACCTTGGGTGTATGTGGCTGGCGCCTTAGCCACTTGAGCCACAGGCGCTGAGCCCTTACAGATATTTTTGAGCTAATGTCCTACTGTCATCTCAATATCATCTCTAAAGATGAAGTGTCTTTTACTCAACCTATCTCACACTTTATCTTTTTATTTTTTTCATTTTTACCTTAAATAATTTCCAGTTCTGGTGCTAGATCCAGGCATAATGATAGGCACAGATCCTGGTGTTCTGTTCAGGTGAAATGATGCCAGCAATCACATCTCTCTTTCTTCTCAGCTTCTCTCTTCTCTCTTTCTTTTGCTGTATAAAGTGTAAAAACCATGTCTTCTCAATGAAGGCCACTGGCCGCATTTGTCTCACTTTCTCAAGGGATCCAGATTAGCTTTAAACACAAATATTGACATAACCCAAACTTCCAAGAGGAATGGAACTAACCTAGAGGGTACCTCCCCTCAGTTAATGACTTGGACTTGGGCTTCAGTGTTTGTTTTTTGCCTAATCACTGATCATAATTTGACTGATAAACTCTCGCACATTACAGAGCAGGAAGAATGGAGTGATTTACCCAGAGTCAACATCTAGTTAGTGGCTCAGTCACTTCTATATTCTGAGACCTTCACTCCCAGTTCTAAGCTCTTTCTGGACTGTGAGTTTAAAGGTAAATAAGAGATGCCTTTGTTTCTTCAGCATTCTATAGTCTTTTAAATGATTTTCCTATACTTCCACTATCTTTACAACATTCCTGTAAGGCAAGCAAGTCAGCTACTAATCCTATTTTAGGTAAAAAGAAAAACAGACTCAAAGAAGATGAGCAGTTTGTTTAAAGTCATACAGCTAATTAGGGCAGAGCCAGGATGAGACTTTAGCTCTGTTCATTTCCATGGAAACTGGGTCTTATGACTATCCTAAAGCCTAAAACAGTGTTTTTCAACCTTTCTTATCTCAGGGCACATTTGGACCTATAATTTAACTTCCGCTAACTAGCTATTGACTCTGGGTAAATCACTCCATTATTCCTGGTCTGCAATGTGAGAGTAAAAGAAAGAATATACTTATTGTGTGCCTTGAACGTCTTTCAAAAATAATTTAATTAATGATCTATAATTATTTTCACAGCATACCTAAGGTCCTGTCACAGCACACTGGTTGAAAATCACTGGCTTGGAGGTTACTCCCGGAAAACTAGGTAGCCTGCCAAAGTTCGTTTGGGAAATGGCCAGAGTATAAGTAATAGATGATTTTATCTTTCCTGCTTTTACCTCTCCTTTGATTCCTGGGAGAAGCAGGCAGAACTAGAGAGAATAGAGGGACTTCCTATTTTAATCTTAATAGAACAGCTGGTATTTAACTAACCCTTCTGTTGAAAACAACTAAAAATCCTAAATAAAATATAAAAAACAACAGTTTGAAGGTGTAGGGAAGAAAACCTCAGGACTCTGACAAAAGTACTGCTATAATAAAAGAAAATCATGTGGATAGGGTAAAAGAAAATGGATTAATTTTCTCTTCAAATCTAAATAACATCATTAAATCATCTACAGATTTTCAATTACACTATTCAGTAATTTAAAATTACAAAGCATCCTAAAAAAAAAGAGGCACAAAGGACCTAAAACTAAGAGAAACACAAATGATAGAAACAAACTCATGAGTAACTCAGATATGGGAGATGTCATACAAGGATTTTAAAATAACTATGGTTAATCTTTTCAAGAAAATAGGAGAATAGATGGACAAAATTGAAGAGAAGATAGAGATTTTTATGGTTTTTTTTTTTTTTTTTTTGAGACAGAGTCTCACTATGTCACTCTGGGTAGAGTGCTGTGGTGTCCAAGCTTACAACAACCTTCAGCTCTTGGGCTTAAGCAATTCTCTTACCTCAGCCTCCCAAGTAGTTGGGACTACAGATGCCCGCCACAATGCCCAGCTATTTTTTGTTGCAGTTGTCATTGTTGTTTATCTTGCCTGGGCTGGGTTAGAACCTGCCAGCCCTGGTCTATGTGGCTGACACCATAACCACTATGCTATGGGCGCTGAGCCAAGATAATCCTCTTCTGAGAAGTTTACTCAGTGCCCCAAGAGAGATTCCCTAGCCCTTCGTGAGTGCTGAGGATTTGTCTGCAGCTCCAGTAGTTCTTTCCCAGAACTCAGTAGTTTCCTCATATGCATGCACTGATCAGCTTCCCTTCTGTGCAGCTTCTCCTTGATGAATTCTAGCCCTGTGAATTCTAGCCACTTTGGCCTCCCTGAATTCTGAACTCTCTGTGACTACTGTCTTTATCCCACTTCTCTAAGCTATGACCTAGAAACTACGCAGGCAATAAGCTCAGACAGCATAGGACTAATTTTGTTTGTCTTCTTTCAGGAAGAACCACCTCTCACTGTCTGTTGTCCAATACTTGAAAAACATTGTTATCTATATTTCATCAGAAGATGTTAGTTGCTTAAGGTATGAGGGTAAGTCTAGTCCCTGTTACTCTATCTTGCCCAGAAGTGGAAGTCTATAAATAATTATTGAGTGCATACTATAATACTGGATGTAGCCTTTATATTTATTTATTTATTTTTGAGACGGAGTCTCACTCTGTTGCCCAGGCTAGAGTGCCATAGTGTCATATCTCACAGAAATCTCAAACTTCTAAGTTCAGGTGAATTTTCTGCCTCAGCCTCCCAAGTAGCTGGGACTATAGGTGCCTGCAGTGATGCCCAGCAAATTTTTTCTATTTTTAGTAGAGATGAGGTCTATTGTTGGGACCTATTGGGCCCTGAGCCAAGATAATCCTCTTCTGGATTTTTGCTCAGGGCGGGGATGCAGCCTTAAATGTTGAAGATAGGACCAGACAGACAAAGATCATGAATGTCAGTCCTATAGTGGGAATAGATACAATTATAATGTTTTCAGTTCTACCTTGAAAGAGGATTTTTAGCTCCAAAGCTGTAGCTTTAAATAGTAGCAGATTGCACAGAAGGCCTGGGTGGGTGGTGAGTAGGCAGACCCATATAAAAAATATTACCTACCATTTTGTAACCAGAAATGGTTATTTGGCCATAATAAAACTGCACTAGTTTTTTTTTTTTTTTTTTTTTTGAGACAGAGCCTCAAGCTGTCCCCCTGGGTAGAGTGCCGTGGCATTACAGCTCACAGCAACCTCCAACTCCTGGGCTCAAGCGAGTCTCTTGCCTCCGCCTCCCAAGTAGCTGGG
>CAUYTI010161291.1:0-38621 GCA_963575145.1 Galago senegalensis
TCCCAGCTACTTGGGAGGCGGAGGCAAGAGACTCGCTTGAGCCCAGGAGTTGGAGGTTGCTGTGAGCTGTAATGCCATGGCACTCTACCCAGGGGGACAGCTTGAGGCTCTGTCTCAAAAAAAAAAAAAAAGAAAGAAAAAAGAAAACTGTCCCTCAAAAAGGTAATTCTGCTGACTCAAAGAATAGTGTTGTAGTGTTTTAGCTAGCAACTAGCTCTGATTTAGCTTCAAATGTATTTTTTTCCTATTAAGCAATGAAGCTTAGTTTGAAAACTCTTGAAGATGACAAAGCTGTTCCTCTTTTTCTTTGCGGTCTTCCTTTGTCCCTGAATGACATTCCATATATATTACTGCCGAAAATAAGTGATCAGCCTTCCTGTTACACTTCTCCATGCCTTTTAATCATTTCTACCACTGTGAACAAGACAACAATTATATTTTCTCTTTCAAAAACTGTTGTCTTACCACAATAACTAAGAAAATGACATGAAGGCTATGTTAACCAGTTGGATGAAAATATTTCAAATTGTATATAGAAACAGCGCACTGTACCCCATGATAGTATCAATGTACACAGCTATGATTTAATAAATAAAAAGACTGTTGCAAAGATACTTAAGAGGAAAGCAAAGGACTAAAGTACCATCAATTACATACGTGATTGTTTTTGTGACCTGACGCTTTGGAAACGGGGGGATCATGCGTCCCTGATACTGCACCTACTTTTCAGTGTCTCGGTGTTAATCTTTTGTTGCATGAAAATGAAATTCACATGCCTTAAAGTTGGTCACAACATGAGGACAGGGCATTGAAAACTACATTGGCAGGGTGCAGAGGGAGCCAGCAGGTTTAAATGTGTAGATTGGGTACACTGCTCTTCCCAACTGGGGATTTAACAGGCTTTGATGACCCAATGAGTTTATTTGTGAATCCTTTATATTTCCTTAAAGACGAGATATGCTTTTAGGATTTTTCTCATCACTTGAAAAATCAGTCCTTTCTTTTGTTGCTCCTCTCCCACCCCACCTTCTCACCTATCGAGGTTCTACCCTCAGTTGTGAGCTGATGGGCTTGACATATCTTGGGGCACCACCCAAGTACCAAAGTCATTTTCAAAACAATGAATCTTCCTCATGTGTTGTGTTCAGATCAGTGATGTTGGAAAGTGTCTTGTGACTTGTATTACACAGGCATGGAAGTCCCTCAAAGATCACGTTTTGAGGTGTTGATAGAAACACCCAGGCATATAAACTTTTAACCTAATAAACCTACTACATTTTAAAACTTTGTTAACAATGTTAATTTGACATGTTCCCCCTTATCTGCTAACGTTCTTCCCCACCACAAAAATAGAAAAGGCGCCATGAGTCACTTACACATCAGCGTGAGTGTGCTTTGCGACTCCACCAAGGCTGTGCCTAACTTTGTTCACCTGTCTGCAGAATCAAAGTCTCTGGAACATTCTGGATCCTTCTCTGGGAAGAGTAAGCTGGGAGTTGTTGGTGTAGACGTCAGATCACCACAGGCCGCCTGCCCGGGGTGCCTGGACCATACAGGTGCCGTCCATCTGCAACCGGGCAGCCCCTCTGAGCAGTGGGGCTCAGCTCGGGCTCTGCCGCCTCTCTGCTCTTCCTCCACCCCTTCCAGCTTTTCAGTTTTCCAGAGAACATTCTTCATCCTTCCCGTGATGGTTCTTTCATCTTTCTGGGGCCTGTGACCGGCAGCATGGCCTCGGGTGCGGCTCTGCTGGCACCTAGGCCCGGTGCAGCTGGTCACACGCGTGTGCGCGTTCAGGGGTGTGTGTGGAGAGCAGGAAGCGACTCTGACGCAGGTGCTCGGGGAAGTCTCCGCGACCTTCAGCCCTATCCCCGGAGTTGGGTCTTATGTTGTGCCCCCCGGAAGCAGGCCGGGAGACAAGGATTCAAGCCCCGGGGGTTTAGTTGGGAGGTGACACGTGCCACACTGTGGGGAGCAGAGCAGGAGCAGCGAGGGAGGAACGGAGGCTGTCCGTCATGGCACACTGGCCAGTCCTGTGGGCAGCCCCACGAGCCCACTGGGAGTCAGCGTGGGGCGCGGCCTGGAGCTGCTGTCCCCAGGGGCAAAGGTGAGGATTTTATCCTCCACTTCCCTTTAGTCGTTGGTGAGAGCTTCTGGGGTGAGGAGGGCTCATTTCTGCTTTGGGTCATATAAATTTTCTTTAGTTTCAGAAAAATCTGGAGTTGGGAGTCGCTGGAACACACAGAAATGGTGAGGTCCGAGGGCTGTGGGCCGTGGGCAGAGTTCTGCCTGGGGTGGTCTGGGAGGTGGGGGGGGCACAGAGCCTCCCCACCCCCCTGCTTGAGACGGACTTCACAGGGGTTCCCGTGGTGTTTCGAGGGTTGAATTATTCACGTCATGGGAGAAGCCAGTCCCCCCGGTGGTGACCGTAGGTGTGGGGAACTAGCAACCAGGAGGGAGAGACAGTGCCAGGCAGTCGGGTTGGTGAACACGACCAAGGCCATTACGGGCGTTGGCGTGCGCTGCCTGTTGTGAATGTCTAACTACAATGCCACGTAATAATGATTATGCATATCATTAAATGTGTCGGATTAACTCTGTCGTGAAATTGATGATAACATTAAATTTTATTCACATGCTCAGCCCTCATAATTTATTGCTTATGTAGCACGGTTATAACTTCAGAAAAATCTCCCAGACAGTGTTGGTTTGATGGCTAGATTGGTTACACACCAGTGTGGTCCTCCTACTTGTGTTCAGCGTTCACATTCATCTCACAGTTGCAGACTCCGCCCCCCGCGTCACCGACTCCGCCTCCTTCGTCACCGACTCCGCCTCTCATGTCTCCGCCTCTCGTGTCACCGACTCTGCCTCTCACATCACTGACTCCACCTCTCACATCACCGACTCCACCTCTCACATCACCAACTCCGCCTCTCGCGTCACTGACTCCGCCTCTCACATCACTGACTCCGCCTCTCTCATCACCGACTCCGTCTCACATGCTTTCATCATAGCTGAGAGGATCACTCCCTTCTCTTTGTGAGTGCTCTTGCCACGCGTCGATTAATTCAACCACATACTGATTAATTATCTGGCCCTGACCACGTGACGTGCACTGTGCAGGGTGGTGTGGATATAGGCGTGGATTAGAACCTGCATCTGTCCTCAGAGAGCTCCTAGTCTGGTAGAGACTCTCACCAATGTATAGATGATTGTTCAAGAAGGGAGCAAAAGTACTAAAACCAGGTATCCTCCGATTCCCTAGGTGTGGAATAACAAAGCTGGTCCTGTGTTTGGTTTCCAGAAAACGTCTCCAAGGCTATTACAGTTGTCATTTTGTATTTTCAGAAATGAGTAGCATTAAAAGATGGTCCTTGCTATATGGCCTTAGCTCTCTGTGCTAGCTGAGAATTTGTAATGAAAGTCCTTCTCTGGTAAAGTGTGCTTCCTTTAGCCAAGTGCACAGTGGTAGCACCTCTTTAGAATCTGGGTGTAAAGATGTCTTCAGGACCCAAATCCACGTACTTCTTAACAGACAGCTAGCTAGAAGAACCGTATCATTCAGAGCAATGAGGTTTACTGCCATGGAAAGGAGATCCAAATATGTTCTTGAAGTTTATAAGTTGACATAAAATGGATGTTTAGGGAAGGCCTGGCTTGCCATTGTCAGCTTTCAGAACTGATCTTAGAAGGAAAAATCAGGGTCAGGATTGGAGCAGAAAAGGTCAAAAACAGATTCAGGCATCCTCAAACTATGGCCCACCTAGGACATTTATCCGGCCTGCCGGGTGTTTTTGCCGCCGCTGCCTGTCCAGTTTAGCAGCCAAGTCGTCCCAAGGCCCACAGTCTGGCCCTCCAATGGTCTGAGGGACGGTGAACTGGCCCCCTGTTTAAAAAGTTTGAGGAACTCTAGCTCCTTCAGGCAACATACAGACTCTCTGCAGATGGGCCAAGGAGAGGGCTGCTGTGGCTCCTGGGGTCCAGTGACCTCTCCTAGTGTAGAACTACAGTGAACAAGATAGGTGGATCCAGGCCATGTTGACATCCTGACCTGGACAGAAGATATGTATGCATGGAATTTAAAGAGCTTAGCCCTTCTAAAGAAGTGCATGTTTCTAACTACCAACCTAGGAACATCCCAGATGACCATACAATTTAAGGCTAAGGTATAACTATAGCAAATAAAAGACCCCCACGTATAGCAGGGAAATCATTGATAGCAACCAGATATGAAACCTCATCCTCTCTTCTGAACAGAGCACTGATTTGAGGCAAGGTTGCTGCTTAGAAAAATGTAACAGTCCACCCTGAAAAGACTTGGACATGCCTAACACTAATACCATTTCCTCCGTCCAACCCAGTCCTGGACTTGATGAGTTTCCTATATTAGTGAGACGCATTGTACCTCACCTCCTTCCAGCTGGAGCTTCAGGACATCTTGGAATTCTCCTCACTTCTCCACATCCAGCAGGCAGCAGCCCCTCACCGCACATCTTAAAATGTCCTCCTGTCTGCCTTTCCAGGTCAGCGGCCACAGCTGTGGTCATGGTCCTTTGTGAGAGGTTCGGTGTTTCTGTTCCTCCCGCCTCCAGTCTGTCTTCCAAGGCCATGCCAGTGTCTTCTCCTGCTGGCCCAGAGAAGGACATCCGGACGGCTTGCTTTGGGCCTTGGCTCACCTTCCTGGCCTCACTCTGGCAACCCCGTCTCTGCTCTCTCTGTGCCCATCCTGCTCCACCTCGTCCTCCCGCAGTCCCACCCCACAGTCCTTCCTCAGGCTCTTCCCTCTGCCCAGCTCACTACTTCTCCGAAGCATTCAGACCCTTTCAGGCAGGATCAATCACCTTGTATCTGTATTCCAAAAAACAAGGCGGCTCCCTGACAAGTTTATCATGGCAACAGCTATGGTATTTACTTGTCGGTCTCGACAACCTCGTAACACCTTGCACAGTAACTGAAACAGAATAGGTGCTCAGACCTGGATTTATTTTTAACTCAAAATGAGAGATGATGAGCATTTTAGGATGCCAGAATCCGCAGGCCACAGAGATTGGGCATGGATTTTGCATCAGGCAGAGTTCTTTCTTCTGAGCTGTATAACAACTCTGGCTCCTTCAGGCAACACACAAACTCTCTGCAGAGAGCTGACTCCGCCACCTCTACTGCATGCAGACTCCACCAGCAACACCACCTGTCCCATACCCCAGGGCTGACGCAGGATTCAGCTGCTCCCTCTGGAAACTGGCATAGCTCTCAGCGCTGCCAGCCCAGCCAGGATGGGTACCCTGTGGTCCCTGCTTGCCACGCATTCTGCCAAGACACAAACGCTGCCATCGGATTGGTTTAGCTTGGGTCATATGGTCAAGCCCTGGCTGCAAGAGAGGATGGGAGAGAGAGAGGGCTTCTGGCCTCCAGGGAGCGGCTGGTCTCTGCCTCCCATTGAGACGCACGAGGTGAGAGATCTCCAGATGAGAAAGTTCCGAGGCTGAGTGGTGCTGGGAGACAGAGGTAACAGGTGGAGAAAGAATGACCCATGTCCACCAGAATTTTCTTCAGGATGCCAAAACCCTAATTAAGAGCTTTCTTTGGTGATAGTCTGAGATGGAGCAGGAAAAAATATGACATACTTAGATTGAGTGATTTGAGAAGAATTGAATGAAGGGCGTGTTTACCAAGGATAGTCAGGGCATGGAGATATCCATCACAAGGGACACTGAGGTACACCAGGACTAATGACAGCAGGAAGCCCTTATCACCCCAGGTGTGACTGTGGGGAGGGTGTGGTACCCAGACCTGCATAAAAAGAGGGGGCTGTGTGTGTGGAGCTGAGGCCAGTGAGAGAGACCCAGCCAGCCCAGGCAGCTCTCGAGACAGCAGCAGCAGTGAGCATCCTGACTCTCCCCTCCTCTCCCTGAGCCCCTCAGAGGCTCGGCACGGCCTGCGCAGAAGCCGGAGGAGGGTCAGAGAGCCCTGCAGGCTGCTCGTGTTTGTCAAGACCAGAGCACTGAGCATGTGGGGAAGGGCGGGGAGTGGATCTGGAGGAGCAAACAGACAGTGTGCTGCCCACGGGGCTGCATCAATATGTCACCAGCACTCTTCTATTCATTTCATTCAATCACTCCTTCGGGGACGTCACTTCACATTTTCAGTACCCCAGCCCACAAGATCGATGTGATCTTAAAGGGTCCTCCTCACATGGAATTTAACCGGGTGCTACTTTCCCCTTGTTTGCTATTTAGAATGCTCCATTGTATGGTCCAGCAGTCTGCACCATTAAAGGTTAGCAAATGCCAGCCAGTGTATTTTCTTCCTTCCCAGCCTTGGGCAGAAAGGATGGGACATGTGACCTGCACAAACACAACGTCGAGACTCTCCCTTTGCAAATCGCCGTGCAGAATCCTCCCAGCAGTGTCACCGCGCTCAGATTTCCTGCTGCCCCTGTCCCTGCCTCGTTAATATCTTCCCTTCCAAATGAGGCAAATTTAAAAATGATCATTAAATTGAGCCCCACACAATTACCAGCGGTTGCAGGCCTCCCCCAGGACTCGGGCGTTGTAAAGATGAGCCTTCCGAAGCATGCGATGGCTTGCACTAAAATAACCATTTATTTACTTGGGAAGATGAGACTGAGGGGAAAGCTCCATCACTGTCTTGGAATAGACGATGGGCTCCTTTGCATAATACAGAAACCAGGTGTTTTCCCATAAATCTCAACGGGGGAAATTGAGGTATATGTGTGCTAGGTGGGTAAACGAAGGCTATTCATGTTTCCTTTTTAAAAGCTTACCCTCATAGAATTCTCATTTTTAAAATGCACATGATAAAGAAGTGTGTAGAACAAAAAGCCAAGTCACCTCTCTGTATGCCACGCCCTTCCCTCGGCCCCCTCGACAGATTTTCCTACCTGGGTGATTAGCAAGCTGTGTCCTCAGAGGTTGCTGAGGATGGGCTCGTAGAACGGAGTGTCCTCCGCTGCATAGGTCCAGGCAGCCCTTGGAGACAGGAGCACCTGCCCCATCTCACTCAGTGAGAACAAAACCACTTGCAAGGCCAGCAACCGGGCGGAGTCAAATGGCAGCCACTGGCCAGGAGTTCCTGAGCCACCTCCGTCATGTATTGAAGTGCTAACCGTATGTTTCTAATTTGCCACTTCCTTACCCGCATAGAAATTGGCTTTTATTTTGTTTTAGCATTTCTATGATGGAATCTACTGATAGCAAATCTTTAAAACCTAGGTGTGAGCTTTGGCATACATAGGTATCAGTTGCTTGCCAAGAGCAGGATGTGTAGACTTGTGTGAGGAGCCGTCCAGGAAATGAGGCGGGTTGGTGTTTAACGTGAGCATGAGAAATACTCGTTTCCAGTCTGAAACCAAACACACTGAGTTTTCTGTATGGGTTTTATGGAAGTGTTACGAGAATTTTGAAAGCTGCCGTGTGCTTTGTTCTGTAGGAAGAACTCCCGAACCTGGAGCACAGTGGCCCTTCTATTCCCTCGACTCCTAAATCACGTGGCGTCAGCATCTCTCACGATCGCCAGTGTTCGTCTGATCTCAAGCACGGTACATGAGCTGGCTCCTGGGTACCAGGCTCAGCTCAGCAGAATCTAAGTGTGTGGAGGGCAAGGAAGTTGTTCCACAATGGTATAAATAGCCATTTGGCTGAATTCCTCAATCCTTCCCTCCTGTGGCTCTCCTGTGACCCTAAACTTCAGTCTCCCTGAAACTTGTGGCAGAATATCAACACCAGATGAGTACAAAGGCCCACTTTTGGCAGCTGTCTCTTTATGCACCCATTGCCTGTTCATCACCAAAACCTACAGAGATGGCCACATCTCTACACCTCTGGAATCCATCCTTCTGCATATCTCCATTGCCACCTCTTTGTCCGGCCACCATCACCTCTCATCTAGATTACACCAGTAGCCTTCTGACTGGTTTTCTCTCATCCATTCTTCACACAGCAGAGTTGTATTTTCAAAATGCAAGTCTGATCATGTCACCTCCTACTTAGAATTCTTCATGTACCAGGCAAGCAAGGCGGGGCCCTTCGTATAGCCCAGAGGTCTTGCATGGGTGGACTCCCCCACCCTGGCCTCTCCAGCTCATCTCATTTGAGCCCCCTTCATCCCTGAACTCTAGTCCTCTGGGCCTTCTTTCAGTTCTTTGATGCTCTCCCCTGCCACTGGGCCTTTGCATGTGCTGAGCATCTGCTGGAAGGTTCTATCACTTAGTAAAATCTGCTGTTCGTCATTCTCAGTGAAATCGAAACCCTGTGACTAAAGCTTTCCTTATGGCCCCTTGTATGTGGATAGTTTTGCCAGGCACTTCTCCATTGGACTTCCACAGTTGGCAATCAAACAGTTACTTTTTGAACATTTGTTTAATGTCTGTCTTCCCTGTTACTGTGTTTCCCCGAAAATAAGACCTACCCCCCAAAATAAGCCCTAGCAGGATTTTTATGCATTTGTTAAATATAACAAATATAATTTGTTAAATATAAGCCCTACTGATAATAAGACCTAGTGATGGGCATGCAGATATGCTGCATAGCCACACCCTGCATTTTGGCACAGAGCCCTAAAGAAGACTGGAATACTTTTTATCTGCCACAGCTCCTTTCTCTGAGCCATTCACACTTGCACAGGTGTGCATGTGGTAACCACGGTCACAGGCATCCTATTGCACACATACCAACGGCTAGGGGAAAGGAGTTCACACATCACTAGCACCAGCCCCACCAACAAGGTCAGCATCCCCTGTCAGGTTCCAGAAGATAACTGTATTTGAATAAATGTAGATTGTTGTATTAAACCTAATAAAAATAAGACATCCCCTGAAAATAAGCCCTAGTGTGTCTTCTTGAGACAAAGTAAATATAAGACAGTATCTTATTTTCGGGGAAACACGGTAGACTGTTAGATCCATGAGAGCACATGCCAAATCCATTGTATTCAGACCCATTTTTTAAAATTTATCCTTATGTTTCCATCACCATGTCTGGCATATAATAAACTCTTCATAAGTATTTATTTTAAAATTCAGGAAGAAGGGAAAGAAGGAAGAGAGGGAACAGAAAATAGGAGCAGAGTAAGAAAGGAGGGAAGGGAGTTAGAAGATTGTTAAAAAGCCAGATCTAGCTGCTTACTTTTAAAATTATCCAGGTGTGTCACATTTGCTACTCAGAAATTTGAGTAGCTAAAATTTGCTAAAATCAGCTTCTTGAAATTTTTTTCTTGTGTACTACATGTAGCTAGAAAAGTAAATTTTTGTCATGTGGATTCTCTGATTCTGCCTGCCTTGAATATGCAGCCTGGATTTCCCACCAGCCAACACATCCAGTGCCTACAGGTGTGATCCACACCGCCGTGTTCGATACTTACCTCACTGTGCCGCCCCCCAAGTCCCCGATGCTCTTTCTGAGTGCACTGCCCTAGTTAATGGCCTTACATCCCTCCGGGACCCCAGATTCCCTGCTCACTAACTGCACATCCAGCTAATCACCAACTCCCACTGACTTGTCCTCCTGCAAATACCTCGCCCACCTCTCCACTCCCATTGTCACCTTCCCAGTGCAGATGGCTTATGACCTGTCACCTGGAGGATGGCTGTAACCTGACTGGTCTCTCAGCTCCAAATTCAGGCACCTCCAGATTCTCCTCCTCTGCGTTGTCCCCAGAGCTCTTTCTTGTCATGTCACGGCCTTCTGTCCCTGTGTAGCCTTATGTGCCGTTGCTTCTTGAGCTGCCCGGTGCCTCCACCTGGAGGGAGACTCCGCTGTGCGTTTCTACCACTCTCCTCTCCACCCGGAATGCCCCCACCCTATCTGACCCGGCAGACTTCCCACCTTCACGTCCACACACGGTCACTCTCTTCCCACTTGCTTTATTTCTGACAACGAGAATAGGGTAGGAAATCTGGTTAGAACCATGGCACACTGGTGAGCTGTGAGAGGATCTTAGGTGTGCCATGAAAATTTTTAAAGATGGTTAACTTAATTACTTTTGAAAGAAGTTCAAAGCACAGTAAGTACGAGGGGCCTGTAATCCCAGCACTCTGGGAGGCCGAGGCGGGTGGATTGGCTGAGCTCACAGGTTCAAGACCAGCTTGAGCCAGAGCAAGACCTCGTCTCTAAAAATAGCTGGGTGTTGTGGCAGGTGCCTGTAGTCCCAGCTACTCTGGAGGCTGTGTCAAGCGAATCAATTAAGCCCAAGAATTTGAGGTTGCTGCAAGCTGTGATGTCACAGCACTCTACCATGAGTATTCTGTCTCCATTTAAAAAAAAAGTACAATAAATATCCTTCTTTTTACTCTTTCTTTTGATCGACATAATTTAAGTGTGTTGTGAGAGTTTAACTATAGGTTCAAGCATGCCATAAGATGAAAAAAAATGTTGAAAACAGTGGGTTAGAGGGTACTGACGTGATCCGGCTGTGAGGTGATGGTGGTTGAGGCGACTGGTGGCTGGGAGATGGGGGAAGGAGGTCTAGGGTATGCTCTGCATCTCAAGTTCAGGGCCATGGATTGTGGGGAGCATGAGAGGAGGGGAGAAGCCCAGGGGGCTGTAACCCCCTGACCAGAGGAGGCAGCTTCTACAGCAGAGACCAATTACAAGGGAAACGTAACCATGTGCTCATTATCCAGCTTCAGTAACTCTTAG
Organism: Galago senegalensis; assembly: GCA_963575145.1. Lineage (NCBI taxonomy): Eukaryota > Metazoa > Chordata > Mammalia > Primates > Galagidae > Galago > Galago senegalensis. Next base: position 10,656 of record CAUYTI010161291.1, read on the forward strand.
CTCCTGGGTCAGTTCTACCTCTGACGGCCTCCCCTGCCTCCTCTCCCGGCCCAGCCTCACACACATAACAGATTATCTTGAAGCAAACCCCAGACCTCCAGTAATTTCATCTGTAAACATTCTAGTCCCATCTCTGAAATAAAAGGACTCTTTAAAAAAAACCTTATAATATCATTATCATTCCTAAAAAACATTAAAGAAGAAAGAACAAAGAGAAACAACCAATAATATGACGTCCCATCACCAGGTGGACTCCGCTGTCTTTGGTTGTCCTCAGGGGCACTGTGGGTGTTGTTGAGGAAACCTGGATACTTGTTTTATAGAATGTCAGAATTTCCCTGATTGCGCCCCTGGGGTGTCGTTTAACCCCTTCTCCTGTCTCCTCTCTTTCCTGGGTTGCTGCAGTTGGGAGGGGCAGCGACACTGTGTCAGTATAAACCCGCCATCCAGGTCGCGATGTCTGTGATCTCAGTGTTTTTGTTGCAGTAGCTGTCATTAATGCGTATTGCTACATTCATTCATTTATATAAATATTCTCATTCCATCATTTCTTTTTCGGCATTTACTAACTGAAATGTTCTGTAAAGAGAAAACTTCCGCCTCCCCCATTCGGCTCCCTGGGGCGCAGTTCACACAAGAAGGTCTGGTGTGTGCCTTATTGTCTCCTTCCTTTACCAGTTTTCAAAATAATAAGTTGTTTCCTGGCATCTTCCAAAGGCAACGAATGAATTGTGGGGTTTGTTGCTTCATTATTGATATCGTAAAGAGCTTATGTGTTAAATATGTCTTCGTGGTGATTGCGATTATTATATTTATTGATGAACCTGGAGTCAGCCACTTCTCTCAGGCTCCTGGTTCCTTTCAATGGAGAATATTATTCGGAGATCACCTTCTGGGCAGTAAGTGTGCTCAGCTTCTGGGCTGGTTATCAGTTATGGTGGACAAAGGCAGAAAATGTGGTTTCTTTACCAAAAGTAATTCATCCACTCTGATCTTTCTACTTTACCCCAAGTACCTCACCTCCACGAAGTGGCTCTCTTCTCCCGTGCTGAAAACCCCAATTCTAAACAACGCCAGTATAATTATTAATTTGTTCCATCTCACACTGCACACAATCGGCCTCAGATCAATTATACACAACTCTGATCAACAGTATGGTTCATGAAAACAGTTCCATTTTTTTCTCTTTGTCTTTTGGGTACGTCCCCCCAGGGACGTACAGTTAAATTATTGTGTTCTGGAGTTGCTTGTGGTAATTCCTCTGTGTGTAGCTGCACCACCCACTGTTTACATAGCTAGGTTCACTCATCTTATTTCGCTTTAATAATTCCTTTTTAAACTGCAAAGTCAAATCTACAAAACAAGATGTTCCGTGTCTAGCACGCCCTCACTCTCTTCCCTCTCACCATTTAAAAGCATGGTTTATCCTTTCCCTTTTTATACAGGAAAAGGTGTCTCCAGATTTGTATTTCTCTGCTCTTTCTTGGATAAGCAGGAGCACACCGTAAACACCTTCCTCCTCCTGGTTGTTTTCACTTGATACAGCATTCCTGGCAGTTACCGCACAGTGGCAAATACAAGCCTTTGCCTCTAGCCACGGGTTTAAAGTCTAAATGAGGACGGCATCCAAGTCTCTAACAGGCTTCCGCAGAGGCTCCCTCCTCTCTCTCATTTGCCACATCTGATCTATCAGGATAGAACTTCAAAATCCGAAACCTGATCACTTCTCACCTGCCTTGCTGCCATCTCAGCTCAGAGATGTCCTCTGTTGCTGGGGTCAGGGCTGTGGCCCCTTCATCACAGCTGGGCCCGCTTCCACCCTCAGTTCCCAGTGGCCGAGTCCCAGCACAGCAGCCGTCAGGCCACAGCAGCACAAGGATCTTCTCACAGTGACCAAAGCATTTTTCCTTCCTCAGCCACATCCTGACCCTCTTAGGAAGCAGGAGAGTCCACGTGGCACTTCCTGCTGTCAGGTAGACGCCGGAAGATACACTAATAGCTTGAGATTGGTTTGATGTTCGTCATGTTAATAAAAACCCTAATAGGTTGTAAAAAATATTTGCAGCCAAGTAGTTCATAAGTAGCAGAGCTGGAACAGGATCCAAGGAGTTTGGCTCCAGAATCCGGGCTTTAACCAGGGCTGTCCAGCAGAATCTTTGTTCTGTGTCTGTGTGTCCAACATGGCAGCCTCCAGCCCCAGTGACTATTAGGATGTGAAATGTAGCTGGTTTGATTAAGGACTCAGTTTTTACTGGTACTTGGTTTTAATTAATTTAAACTTAAATAAGAACATATTATTACTGTATTGGGCAGCTTAGCTCTAAACCACTACACTATTCTCTTTTTAGGCATGAGAGGGACGGAGTTATTCACCTCTTTGTGGCAACTGCTCTTTAAATCCAAACGTACATCTTGGTGGGATTCCACGAGACGGCTGCAGCCTGTGCACCTGGATGTGTCCCAGTGTCATCCATGAAACATGCCTCTCTAATTTCAGAGCGCTCTCTTCCAAAAAGATACATTATCCAAATGCATCATTTTCCTTTTGGTACAGAGAAATGGAGGGTCCGAGTGTTCTGACTTTAATTTATTCTTATTAAGAACATAATTGTCTGAGATAAAAATAAAGGAAAGCTAATCGCAAGGCAGATGTGACACTGCAGGGGCAGCTGAAAATTGGAAGTTACATTTGTATCAATTTTTAAATTACACTTTTTTATTTTGGAAAACTGAAAACTATATGAAACTTTTTTTAAAAAGAAGGCAAAAGCACATAGTCTCGCAACTTGGAATTAATCACTGGCATATTTGAGTTAGCCCTTTTTTCTATGTATGTAATATTTTTTAAAATTAAACAAATGATATGTAAATTCTCTTTTTATTTAAAAAAAAAAGAAAAGAAGCACATTGACTTAACTCTCCACACTTGACTATTCTCCTGATCGCACTCCCTCTTCTTACTTCCCAGAAATAAACACTATTCTGAACTTGGCATCAACCCCGATGCCCTTTTATAAGCTTTTTCTTTTTGGCCGGGGCTGGGTTTGAACCCGTCACCTCTGGCACATGAGGCCAATGCCCCACCTTTTTGAGCCACAGGTGCAACCCTTTTGGAAGCTTTTATGGGTGTGTATACACATCCTTAGAAACATGTAATGCTGGTCACGTGGGGTTTCTAAAACTCTTATATCGGTGATACCACACTGTATTTGATTTTGCAACTTTTTTTTTATTAAATGATAGCTGTATACATTAATGCAATCATGGAGTACAGTGTGGTGTTTTCATATACAATTTGAAATATTTTCATCAAACTGGTTAACATATCCTTTATGTCTTTTTCTTAGTTATTGTATTAAGACGTTTATATTCTACTCTTAGAGAGATTCACTTGCACCCTTGTAAGATAAACCATAGAAGTGATTCCTCCAATTGCCCTCCCTCCACCCACCCCCATATTCCCCCAATCACCCTCCCTCCACCCCTCCCCCTCCCCATATTCTTAGGCTATAATTAGGTTATAGCTTTCCTATGAAAGCTATACAGTAGTTTCATAATAGGGCTGTGTACATTGGATACTTTTTCTTCCATTCTTGTGATACTTTGCTAAGAAGAACATTTTCCAGCTCCATCCATGTGAACATGAAGGAGATAAAGTCTCCATCTTTCTTTAGGGCTGTATAGTATGGTTTTGCAACTTTTTTTCATGCATTACTTTTGAGCTCTGTGCATTCTGATATGTTTACATCTAAAGTCATTAGCTATTATTAAACGTATCGTCTGAACATACCACAGTTCAGTGATGCATTGTCTTGCTGACAAATATTTAGGTTGTGTCAAGTTTTTCACTATTTCAAAGGATACTGCAGTGAACATCCTTAGACCCAACCCCCAGGGCATCTGGGTCCACATCTCTCTGTGCACATAATTTACAGATCTCAGAATTTGCTCATCTCCCATAACGTCAGGTACTTCTGAAATACCCCCAAGTTGGCTGTGCCTTTTACACTCTCACCAGCAGACTATGAGAGCATTTATTTTTCCACACTTACACCGACTTTTAATACTGGTGAGCTTACAGATTTTGCCCATCTAAAATACAGAGCTTGCTGTGCTTCCAACTGTGTCTCCCTGATTGCCAGTGAGGGCCAGCATCCTGCCCTGTTTATTGGCCACTGGAACTTCCCTTCTTGTTAAATTCTTGAATATATATGAGTGCTGCGTTCTACTGAGTTGCTTATCTTATTGATTTGTAGGAGTTCTTTATAATTTCTGGTTACCAATCTTTTGTTTGCTAGGTTTGTTGCAAATATCTGCCTCCCATGTATAGCTGTCTTTTAGTCCTTTTAAGATTCGTCATGCAGAAGTTTTAAGTTTTAGGTTTTTGTTGTTGTTGTTGTTGTTGTTGTTATTGTTTGGTTTAGGGGCTTTTTTTTTGCAGTTTTTGGCTGGGGCTGTGTTTGAACACGCCACCTCCGATATATGGGGCCGGTGCCCTACTCCTTTGAGCCACAGGTGCCATCCTAAGTTTTAGATTTCAATGACAGCTCCTACCAGGATTCCCTCATTCTTGTTGAAGCTTTACTAATTGTCACGTGCAAAATCCTAGAAGATGAAAGAGGTGAAGTTTTTGGTGCTGGCGTAAAGAAAACCCTTGTACAACTTGCTGATTCATCAGCTGGCTGCCATTTCTGAGAGAAAAATGTTTCCTGATGCCTATTTATAGCATTTCCTTAAGGAAAAAAGTTCACTTTTATGTCATTCTGAATGTTTTGCTGTGGTGGTAATGATTTTTTGATATCTAATAATAAAACGTTGACAGCGGTAAAATCCTTGTAATAGATTTTGAAGCAAGAATTGATTTTGCTTCCCATTGTACGCAGTCTGCAAGTGCCTGTTCGTGGCCCTTTTTCCTGAATTTTCCTAGTTATTTGATGGGCTGTCTATAATTACGTGGAAAATGAACTTCATAGGTTTAAAAATTATTTGAAATAACATCTCTTGATAGAGCCCGTCTACCAAGGTTGAGTCTCAGCTCCACCACCTGCTGCCTCTTGAATTATTTGTTTCTCTGTCTTTATCTGTAACCTGGGGTGTCTGTAAAGTAAAGGTTCAAGCCTCGGGGGACTGCTGGGAGGATAAACTGAGTCATCACCTGTCAGAACGTCCTAGAGCAGTGTCTGGCATGGAGAAAGCACTCTACAGAAACTGGCAGTCCCTGTGCCTCAAATGTGCTTAGATCCTTAAAAGTGAGGAGAGACTCTGTAGCTTCCAGGTTCTCTGAAGAGCACATTCCATTAGGCGTCTCTGATTGTCATCTCATCAGCCATTGGTGATACTGAAGACCAAACAGACACCACTAAGCACAGCCAATCACACAAAACTGTCTTTGATAGAATCTCTGTTCTATGCTTGTAACCACCTGAGCTCAGAGCTTGCTTACTCCATACACTTAAGAAATAATTATTTGAAAGCAAACCCAAAACCCACAAAAGATACTTTCCCAGGTGACATGTCCCAAAGTCTGGCCCTTCACAGGTGCAGTGGCCCAGTTATTTGATGAAAATCTGTTTGGCTTCCCAGCCTGTGAGCAGCACAGTGGCCCCGGCGGTGTGAGCGCCAAGGGTATTTATCATCAGGTTGGCGGCCCCATTGTTCTTTTTTGAAATAATTGTGTATATTATATACATACGGGATGCAAGGTGATGGCTTGGTATGTTTACATCACGGAATGATTAAATCATGCCGGTTAATAAACCCGTCACCCCCCGTACTTATCAGCTTTGTGTGCTGAAGACATTTAAAGTCTCCCCGCTTAGCAGTGTGATAGACTGTGTAGGGTAGTGTAATATAGTCACCATTCTATGCAAGAGATGAGGACAACGTTTCCTACCCGTCTGAAGGAAATTTCACACCCTTCCAGCAGCATCCTCCCCTTTTCCTCCCCACCCCGACCGCCCAGCCCCTCATAAGCCCCTGCCACTCTTTGCTTCTGTGAGTTTCATGGTTTTAGGTTCCACATGTGAGTGAGACCAGGGAGCGTCCGTCCTGTGGCTGGCTTATTGCACGCAGCATCACGTTGTGGCAGGTGACAGACTTTCCTTTCTTTTGAAGGCTGAATAGTATTCCATTATGTCCACACACCACGTTTTCCTTCTCATTCACGTACCAGTGAATGACACCAGGGTTGCTTCCGTATCTGCAGTAGTTGTCAATGCTGCAGGGAGCATGGGAGGGCGGGAATCTCCTCGGCTGACTTCAGTGCCTTCAGATCTATCCCCAGGAGTGGGCTTTCTGGTCATAAGCTTCTCTTCTGGGGTTTCTGAAGAAACTCCGTACTGCGTTCTCTAATGGCTGTATTAATTCACATTCCCTCCAGCAGTGCACAGGAGTTCCCCTTTCTCCACACCTTCACCAACACCTACCTCTCATCTCTTGGATAATAGCCGTTTTAACGTGTTATAATTTGTTCTTGGCTGGCTGGACGCCTGGATGAGAGCGTGTGGATATCCTTCCACCAGCTCCCCAAGAGCGCTGGGCTTAGAGTGAGAAGGGCTGAGTTTGACCGACATAAAAAGGTAGGGCTTTTAAATGGTCAAAGTGGAATTTCACCAGAAACTACTTTGATGGCCACAACTGGATATTAAAAGGAAGACCCATGCATACATAGGGTATGAACCAAATTATTATTATTATTATTGCCATTCTACCCTCTCTCCTTACCTTGGTAAATCATTCTGAAACAAGCATCCCGCCCCCACCTGCCACTCTTCCATTCAAGAATGATGCAATACCGAGCGGTGATATTTTCAGAAGTGTTTGCTGAGCATGGGCAGCTTAACTAAAAGCATCCCCTCTATTTTGCTCTTGCTATTGCTTATGGGATCACCGCTCTCACCTGTTAACCCCCAGCAGAAAATCCGGCTGCTGCACAATGGCTTGCAAACACAGCGTGGCACTCAGTGCCGGCACAAAGCAGCCGGTGATCAGGGCGTGGGGTCAGCCTGCTGCTGGGGGCAGGCTGCTTCTGCTGGCACGGCCCTTTTGTGAAGGACGCAGTCCTTGTTCTGCGGTCTGTACCAAGCTGCACACCGTCTATTTACTTGATATCCTTGAACTAACAGGGGGTATTTCCCCCCAGCCGTAAATGGGTTGGCGAGAGAGAAGCTCGTCCTGCTGAGGGACTCACTTCTGCACCGCGTCCTCTTTGTTAATCTTCTGCAAAATAAGGCAGTTTTCTGTCGAAGAGAAAGCAATCATTAATTTTTCATAAGAGCAGCAAAGTTGTGAATAGCAGAGGACCTCTCGAATAAAGAGCTTAGAGGTTCTAAAGAAAGAAGAATAACAAAGCCCAGGGGGAAAAAAGTGTATTCTTCCTTACGGCATTCATTACCCCCCTTCCAGGCTCCGCCGTTCATCCCTGTTAGGAAGGAAGAAGCCATTTATGCTAGCTAACAGTTCCTCAAATCTCACGAACCTTAATTTTAATTCTTATCAGTGGCTTTTTAAATGAATAATACAGTGACCTTCAGCTTTGTCCTGTATTATGGGAGGCTGATCCGTAAAGACTGCTTTAGTTTTTTAAATTAAGGCAGAAGCTATCCGTATTCTACTCAATTCTAGCATTAGTGTTGTCCCCGGGGTGGCATTTATGTTCTCTTGCTTCTTTGGTATAAATAAATATCAAAGTAGGAAGACCAGTGTGAACTCTACGAGGAATAATAAACTAAAATAATATGGCATTGATTCTGTTCGCGATGTCTAAGTGTGTTTTTATGATTGTGTATGTTTATAGCTTTTTTCACACAAGTGACATGAATTCTGGGCAATTAAAAAGGACATGAATTTCAAGGCATTTAGGAGGAGACTCTGTTTTCTAATAGCCGTGCGTTTTGCCAAGTTGTGGTTTTTGAAAAAGCACTGTGGATTTCAGACCTCCGCCTTCAAATGGGGGAGTTATTGCCCTTTTGTGCTGTTTTATAATATTATCACCACAAGGCCACATCGGGAGACTTTATCCGGCTGCTGACGTCTACAATACGTAGATATGGCAACTTAGTAAAGAAACAGAGAGATTCCTTTGCACTGTGTGTGCACTCTTTTTTTTAATTTCCTCTGACCGGAGGTTCTCAGATTGTAGTCTGGACTCTTATTAGCGAGGCCCCACCTCTTCTCATATTGAGTGAGGGAAACACTGGACCCCAGGAGCCCGTGAGAGACTATTCGCTTACTAAGGAGGGGGGGGCCCCGTGTGGACAGCCTTCCACATGGTGAGTTAAGACATTGATGTTCTCATAATAGACAGTCCTCTACTGCTGGGCTAACTTCTCAGTCCCCTTCTCTCAGTCCTTACAGCATCAGTGTTACTCTTTTCAGTTTTTTGTTGTGTTATTTAAATTACTCAAGTAATCCATAAATATCAACCCCTCGGAAAATTAAAACATTATGGATAGTCACCTTGGACCCCCACCACCTCTACAGACCCCTGGCTCCCTTTCTCTCCCCAGCACACTCCATCCTTCCAGGACCAATGATCAGTTCAGTCCGTACCCTCTGAAATATTCTTTATACATTTAAACACAGTACACCTGAATCAATACTGTTAAGCAACTAGATAGCGTTGTTTTTAAAGATTTTTTCCCTAAATAGGTACGATACTATATGTTATCTTTCTGCAACTGGATTTTTCACTTCAATTTCTTGAAGATCTTTCCAGGCGACGCCACAGAGATCTACTTGATCAGTTTTAATTGCTTCGTAATACAGCAGAACCTCCGTAAGTTGACCACCCAGGGGACTGAACCAAACTGGTCAACATACAGGGGTGGTCAACATGGGGAACTAGGTCAACTGTAAGACATGTACACGTGGGGCACGTCCGCTCTGTAAAAAGGAGGTCAACAGTCAGCGTAAGGAGGTGGTCAGTGTAGGGGGTCAGCTGTTCCTGTGCTGGGGTTAACTTAGCTTTCCTTCCCCTCGGGACGTTTGTCTTTCTGACCTCCCACATCAGACATGCTGCTGTAACGCGTGGCTTCCTGTGCACCCAAGCGCCTCTCTGAGTATAAACCTACCAGTGGAACTGCTGGGCCCCAGAGTGTGCATGTTTCATAGTTTAATAAATAGAGTCAAATGACTCTCCAGAACAGAGGTTCTGGTTAATCTTCCCACCTGCAGAGCCTGAGTGTCCGTTTCCCTGTATCCTTGCCAACTCTTAATATTATCAGATATTAGACTGCCCACTACTTTTAGGTGCAAAATGGCATCTCATTATTTTAATGTACATCACTAATGAGATTGAACCACTTGTCATGTGTTTGTTGGCTATCAGTATTTCCCCCCTGTGAGATGCTTATTCAAGCACTTGGATCATTTTTCTGTTGGGTTGTTTCACTGATTGGCAGGAGAGAGAGAGAGTGTGTGTGTGTGTGTGTCTCTGCAGCCTCCCAGACCATGGCTTCTTCTGAGTTTGTTTATAGTACCTTTTGTCACCAATGCTTTTGACCTTGATTTATTTATCTCACTCTTACTCTTTTTTTCTTCAAATTTCCTTGCATACCAGCTGCGATTACCATCATACGCTTCTTGCACCCTGGTTATTATGGAAATATTCATATTCACTGGCAGCTGAAAGTGAGACGCTCTGATGACCTCACTGCTGTCTGTAATTCACAGTTGTAGGAGTGTCTCACGCAGGGAGAGAATCGTAATTGCTGCTAAAATCCATTTCCCTTTCCGAAGTTGGTAAAACAGCCTTGGTGTGAAACTTTTCTTTAACATATTTATCTGGGCTGAAGGCTCGAAGATTGGAGGACCATATGTGTGGGGATGGTGAATGCCTTCATTATGTATAGTAGGGTCTTTTGGTTTTTATTTTATTTTATTTTTTGAGGTATAATTGGGGAGGAAAAGGCACAGCTCAGCGGTTTACCTGCCATCTACTTCCTGGAGACTGTGGGCCCACAGCTCCCAAGGCTGCATTCCAGGTTTTATTGTATACTTCAAATTGGGACATATTTCACAACAGTTGCATTTAATTGGGAGATTATTAAAAAGCATGAGCAAATTCAGAATTTCTCACCCAGAAAATGCTGCCAGTGTCCAACATAAATGAGGTCATTCCTCCCTTCGTGCTTCATGATCCTGCCAGGAGCATATGAAGAGAGTAAACCAGGACGGACAGAGCTTGGACCAGAGTAATGTTCCCCAAACTTCAGTGGTTTGCAAACCACCTTCACAATATTGGTCATACTAACTTCCCTCTGATCCTATCCTTCACTTCACTTTCTTCCTAAATCACCTATTTTTCATTGTATTATAAATAAACTTACTTGAAATGGTAAATTTAATGTTTACTGCTACAACAAATGGAAAACTGGTTTCACTTGTCATTTATAAGACAGAGACTAACCATAAAAATAAATATAAGCACAACAATTATATATTAGCAAAATACTCTGACTCTCAGGCCTGAAAAAGAGACCTAAATTGGGACTCTTGATTAGAAGGGTAACCATCTAAGATTTTTCTCCTCGGTGTAAATAAAATTGAAAGAGAATTGAAAAAAAGAAAAGCTTTCTTCCCACGAGACGTAAGGCTATACTGACTGACCTCGTGTTGGGGATCACCACTGCCCCACCTCTAGGGAAATATTGGAATCAACATTGGATTAAGATGTCCCAGTGAAATAAAGTATCTTTAGGAGAGAATGCAAGGTCATTTCCTTCCCACCCCTTGCTTCCCTGGTAATTCTGCCATCAGGCTGTGTCTCCCAAATGCCAAAGACGCCTTGTTGCATCTTCCCTTAGAATGAAAGGGGTTGAATGGATCAGCTACGTGGTGTAAGGTCATCACTCCCTGTACCCAGGTGGCGTGCTCTGGGGGGCTGCCTTGACCCTCCACCAGTTGGCTTTCCCATGTAGGCACAGCTCTTTCAGGGTCACACCCCAATAAGACTCTGTCACAAAGAGAGAGAGAGAGAGAATATGTAGGTGTGTGTGCACAGAATAGATTCAGTGAAACTGAAGCCTTGAAGCAAACAGCTGGCTACTGGCTGTCCCAACAGGATGTCACGGCCATATGCAGCATGGTGCCATGTTGCCCTACGGTCCCCTTAACTTGCTTTGGGCTCCGATGTCAACAGGCGGCCGGTGTGTTCTTTAGAAAATTTCCAAGTCACAGGTGTAGTTAAAAACAACCAAGTAGTACAAATAGAGCCACTGAACCATCACAGTTATTTCCTACCCCACCTTTGTCCGCTTCCAGTTACATTCTCAGAGATAGCCAAGTTCACACATTCTGTGTCTAGGCCTTAGCCAAGTTCATACATTCTGTGTCTAGGCCTTAGCCAAGTTCACACATTCTGTGTCGAGGCCTTTGGTGGCTAGATGCGCATTTCTATATAATATGTTTATACTTTTCTTTGGTGGCTCACTGCTTCTAAACAGTGTCTGTCAACCTCTTGCTGTATTGGGTGAGGATTTAATTTCATCACCATTTCCTTTCCTCCAGCTTCATTATTCTAGCTGTCGATAACTCTAATACCATTCTGATTATCTGTCCATTATAGGGGATCTGTTTATTCCTCATGGAAACTTTCAGGATCTTCTTTATATATATTTTTTCATTTTGAAATGTCACAAGATCTTATGCCCAAGCATTTCACATTTTTAAAAAGATAGCAACTCTGTTATAAGTGTTTTATTAGAATCTTATGCTTTTGATGCTATTAGAAATTGTATCCTTTTAAAATTTTAATTTCTGAGTATTCATTACTGGCAGATAAAATACAGTTGATGTTTGTATAATGATCTCATATCCTGCAGCCTTGCTGAACTCCCTTATTATGGTAGCATTTTTCTACATAGACAATCATATCATATGTAAATAAAGATAGACTCACTTTTTCCTTTTCAATACGGCCCTTTCTTATTCAACCTATTCCCCTGGGTGGAAACTCTAGTGTGTTACTGAATAGAAATGGTAAGAGTGGAGATCCTTGTCTTGTTTCTGATCTTGGAAGGGGGAGAAATTCAGTCATAAGTGTGAAGTCTTCTTAATACTTTAGTAATAAATACTCAGTCTTAAGTATTAACACTGTTGAGTATGTTAACTGTATTTTTTTTATATCTCTGTTGCCCTATTGAGGATGTTCTCTTTAATCCCTACTTTACTGAGAGCTTTTTTGTTGTTGTTTTTTTTTTTTTTTTTTTGCAGTTTTTGGCCAGGCCTGGGTTTGAACCCGCCATGTCCGGCATATGGAGCCAGCGCCCTACTCCTTTGAGCCACCAGCGCCACCCCTTTACTGAGAGTTTTTATCAGGAATGTATGTTAGATTTGTCAAATGCTTTTTCTGCATCTATTAAGGTGATCTATGGTTTTTCTTTTTACTTTAGTAATATAGTGGATTACATTGATCGCTGGTGGACTTTTTAAGTTTTTTTTATTTCAAATTATGAAGGGGACACAAATGTTCTTACTACATGGATAGCTTTTATGTTGCCCAAGTCAGGGCTATCAGTGTGCCCATCACCCAAATAGCATGCATTGTACCTGTTAGGTAAGTTTTTACCCCTTTCCTCCTTCCCCTCCTCCTTTCTTGATTTTCAACGACTTTTGCGTCTTTCTGTGCCCATGTGTTCCCATCAATTATCTCCAAATTATTACAAAGTACATATGGTGTTTGTTTTTCGACTCTTGAGACATTTCACTTAGAATAATAGTCTTCAGTTCCATCCAAACTGCTGCAAAAGACATGAATTCATTTCTTTTTACGGCTTATTAAAACTCCATGGTGCGTCTGTGTGTGTATGTGTGTATATGTGTGTGTGGGGGGGGTGTGTACACATATATGCACACACACCCCACACTTAGTTAATCCACTCATGAACCGATGGGCACTTGGGTTGATTCCACATCTTTGCAGTTGTGAATTGTACTGCAATAAACATTTGATGCCTTTTGTCTTTTTGATAAAATTACTTCTTTCCCTTTGGGTAGGTAACCAGGAGTGAGATTGCCGGATGGAATGGTAAATCTACTTTTAGTTCTTTGAGAAATCTCCATACTGTTTTCCATAGAGATCATAATAATTTTTAGCCCATGGGCCATGCAAATTCCTTTCTCTCCGTATCCACACCAGCTTCTATTGTTTTTTGACTTATCATTGATTGACTTTTGAGTGTTAAGCCAATGTTACATTCCAGAGGTAAACTCTACTTGGGCGTGACATATTATCCTTTTTATTTATCATTGGATTCAATTTGCTAAAACTTTGTCTAGAATTTTTTAAGGTTCATGAGCAATATTGGTCTGTCTTCTTTGCTTGTAATGTCTTTTCTAATTTAGTAATAAGAAAATGCTACCTCAGAGGATAAATTGAGAAATATTCCTTCCTTTCCGATTTCATGGAAAAGTTATGTAGAAGAGCTGTTATTTCTTTCTTAACAGTTGGCACAATTCACCAGCCATCTGACCTGGAGTTTTCATCGTGGAAGGGTTTTTTTAGTTACAAATTCTTTGCAATAAGGGCTAATAGCTTATCTATTTCTTCTTGAGTGAGCTTTGGTAATTTGTGTCTTTCAAGGAGTGTTATTTATTTAAGTTGTCAATTTTTTTGGCATGATGTTCTTTATAGCATCACCATTATTATCTTTTAGCATCTGTAAACTATGTGATGATGGCATTTTTCTCTGTTCTGCTATTGGGATTTTCTGTCTCATCTCCCGTTTTGTTTTCCTGAGAAGTCTGGCTAGAGCTTCATCAAATTTATTGATCTTTTTAAAGAACTAACTTTCAGTTTCCTTGATTATTTTTCATTTTTCTATGTCATGGTTTTCTATCTTTCTTTCCTTCTACTTAGATTTTCTCTTCCATTTTTAGTTTTTTTAAGGGAAAAGCTAAGACTTCCCTTCTAATATAAGCTAGTGGTATAAATTTTCCCCTGAATACTACTTCAGTGGCATCCTCCAAATTCTGATATGGTGTTTATTAATTTTCATTTAGTTCCAAATACTCTCTAAATTCTCTCTTGAATTAATCTTTGACCCATGAGTGTATTATTTTGTTTCCAAATATTTGAGGATTTTCCAGAAATCTTTCTGTTGATTTTTTGTTTGTTTGTTTAATTCCCTGTGGTCAGAGAATAAACTTTGAGTGACTTCAATCTTTCGTAATTTACTGGGACTTGTTTTGTGGCCCAAAGTGTGGTCTATTGTGGATGTCCTTGTATTATTGAAAAGAATGAGTATTCTGCTGTTATTTGGTAAAAGGTTTTATAAATATCAAATTTAAAAGTTATTTGTCAGTATTGTTTAACTCTTTTATTTTCTACTGGATTTTCTGTCTATTCTATATGTCACTGAGGTAGGAACATTTAAATACTTGAGTATATTTTTGATTTTCCTATTTCTTCTTGCAATTTTACCAGTTTTCACTTTGTGTGTTCTGAAACCTTGTTATTACCTGCTTAGATATTTATGAGTTGGATTATTGATGTCTTCTAGATAAATTGACTCCTTCATTATTGTGAAATGGCATTCTTCATCCAAGATAATACTCACTGATCTAAATCGCCTTTGTCTGATTTACTATGCTACTTTCTTTTGATCATCCACAGCATTGTATTTTCATTCTTTTACTTTTCATCTGTTTGTGCCATCATACTTGAAATGTGTTTCTTATAGACAACATATAGTTCAATCTTGCTTTTTTATCCAATCCGACAATCTCTTTCTTTTAATTGGGGCACTTAGACCATTTATATTTAATGTGATATGTGATATTATTAAATTTAAACATTTATTTCCTGTTTGTTTGGTCCTATCTCTTCTTTGTCCCCTTTTCCCCCTTTCCTGCCTTATTTTGGATTGTATATTTTTATAATTCCATTTTGTCTCCTCTGTTGACTTGGCAGCTACAACCCATGGTTTTCTTATTTTAGATGTTACTTTAGGATTTATTGTATATATATTTAGTTTATCACAGTCTATCTTCAAGGGTTTCGTGTCATATCACATAGAGGTAATAATCTTACAATGGCATATTGCTATCTGTCCCAACCTTTTTGAATACATTTAACCTTTATAGATATTACAAACCCAACTTTATGTTATTACTCTTTATTTAAACAGTCAATTACCTTTTGAAGAATTTTTTCAATTGGGTGCAAAACATATAGACAGAGGATGCCAAAAAATGTATACACATTTTAAGAGATCTTGTTAGAAGTAAAATCAGTCATTCCCCAAAAGTGTACAAATTGCAGATAAAAGGGATGTGCGTAGCATGTCCAGGTACACTTGACCAGTAACAGTGCTTTCAATTCAACCAAAAAAACTAATCCTTAGATAACATCTCCTGAAATGTGTATACATGTTTTGGCACCCTCTAGATAGGACTAATCCATAGATAATGTCTCCTGAAATGTGTATATATGTTTATGTACCTATTCCCTATTTGCAATGCTCTTTATCCTTTATACAGATTCTCATTTCCATATATTATTTTCCTTCAGTTTAAAGGATTCTTTTTAATGTCTCTTACTGTGAAGTCCATCAGTGATGAATTCTTTTAGCTTTTAAATGTCTGAAAAGTCTTTATTTTCCCTTTATTTTAAAAGATATTTTCACTAATTATAAAACTGTAGGTTGACATTTTTTTCTTTCAGCATTTTTAAAATATTGCATCACTGTCTTCTAA
Organism: Galago senegalensis; assembly: GCA_963575145.1. NCBI lineage: Eukaryota > Metazoa > Chordata > Mammalia > Primates > Galagidae > Galago > Galago senegalensis. Next base: position 26,352 of record CAUYTI010161291.1, read on the forward strand.
TGTGCACTATTTCTGTCTAGAAATATGCAGTAATCTTACCTTGATCCTCTCTATATGATGTACCTTTTTATCTGAAGCTGCTTTTAAGATTTTCTTTTTATCCCTGGTTTTGAGCAAGCTGATTATGATGTACCTTCCTGTAATTTTCTTCAGATTTCTTGTACTTTGGCCTCATTGAACCTTGTGGACCTGTGGTTTTACTGTTTTTATCATATTTGGAAATGTTTTAGCCATTATGTCTTCTAATTTTTTTTCTGTCCTGCCTTCTCCTTATTTTAGGGACTCCAGTTTCCCAACTACAGGCTACGTGAAGTTATGCCACAGCTCACAATGCTCTGCTCATTTTACAAAACTCCCTTTTCCCTGGTCTTTCATTTTGAGTATTGTCTATAGCCATGTCTTCAAGTCTTCAGGTTTACAAATACTTTTTTCTGCAGTCTTTAATTCATCAACATTTCCATCCAATGTAATTCCCCCCTCCCAAGGCTTCAGTGAGCTGTGACCATATCATTGCATTCCAGCCTGAGTGATGAGTGACACCCTATCTCTAAAAAAATATTCAATAAAACCCCATTATGAACCCCAAACAAACAGGCAAGGGGCTAAGATAGAAAATGGAAAGGAGGACTGGAAATAGAAACCATAACTCACATGATAAAGGCAGGTGTAGGAGGCATGATCACAGCCAAAGGAATGCCAACTTCAAAGGGCATGGTGGATTCTTGGTCATATCCTCTGGCCCACTTGTGAAAGTGCTGACTTTAAGAAAAAGAGTCAGGAAATAATCCCCAGCAGCCAACATCGAGCCCTAGGACGTGTCCCCTATATACAATGAAGAAATCTGTGGAACCCACTGGCTCTTGTCAACCTTCAGTAATGTGATTTAGAAAATATAGTTAAGTATGGAGTTCATTCAAGTTCAAACGAAGCTTAATAGCCTCGCAGGAGTGTAGGTTCAAGTCATCCTGAATATATACTCCCATCTAATGTAATTTCTATCTTAGACATTATAGTTTTCAGCTCTAGAAATTTGATTTTGGCCTTTTAAAAATATCTTCCATGTATCTACTTAACTTTTTAAGCATGTGGAATATAGTTTAAATAACTCTTTAGGGTTGATGCTCGCTAATTCTGTGTTTATATGTGGTCCATTTTGATTAATTGATTGATGGATGGATCATATATCCTTTTAGGTGTCCTGTTTTTCTGGGTTTTGACCTGGTGCCAGATATTGTTTATTGTACTGTGTTGAAACCAATATCTTTGTTTTCCTATAAATATTTTCATTCTTTTATCTGAGATATGCTTTAGTCTCTTAGAAACAGTTTTATCTTTTGTACATGTTTTCAAGATTTGTTAGGTGGCACCAAAGTAGTGCTTGGCGAAGGGGTTATTATTCCCAACAATTGAGGCAAACTGTTCTGTGCACCACAGTGAATCTTGAGGTTTTCCAGTCTGACTGGGGAGGATAGCCACTATTCCTGGGTCTGTGTGAGAAATACAGACTGTCCTTTAATCCGTCTGTGTGGTTTTTCACCTGGCCGTAGGTGGTTTCCTCACATGCATACCCTTTTAATACTTGGCGGAGAACTCAAAGAAGACCCTCTTCAGATTCTTGGAGTTGTCTTTCTGTGCAGCTCTCTTCCTCTACAGTACTCCTCTCTATAAACTCTAGCTGCCTAGGTCTACTCAGACCCTCAGTTTCATCTTCTCAGCTGCAGGGACCACCAGGTTCCACCTGGACTTTCCCTCCTGTGCTGCCCCCAGAGGCCTTCTCCAGACAGCAAGCTCAGCAACAACGGGGCTCACCACCTTTGCCTCTCTCCTCTCAAGGAGCACTGTTTTGTTGGCAGATGTCCAGTACCTTGAATACTGTTGCTTCATGCATTTTATCTGCCTTGCCCCCCAAAGCACCTCTTTTTGTTTTAGATGGGAGGGTAAATATACTCCCTGTTACTCAATTTCGGCTACAAGTAAAAATTTGCCATTGATTCACATTTCACTGGGGTTTGAGTCAAAAGAGAAAGTAATGCACATTCTCATTCCACATGAATCAGAAACACTGTAAAGTTTGGTGACGCTGGAGCTTCTACTAACACTTAGCTCATGGTTTTGTAATTATTTATCCAAATTTATATTCTCTAAATGGACTTCTCAAGAAGTAAGAACTATGTCTCATTAATTTTGTGATAATCTCAGACCTTAATCGGAGTTCTACAAATGTTTGTTGAATGAATAGGTGAATAATGTTGTATTATTGGTAGGATTGCCAATATAAGGAGTTAAGTCTCAAGGTAAAGGCATTTTTAACCAAAGTCTTTGCAGGAAAATGCAATTTGCCCTTTAGGACATTTTTCTTTTAGGCTACTGTTCTTTGAAGCTGTAACATTAGCATCTGCTTCTGCCTTTGTGGTAGGTAACACTTCTTAAAAATGTTGTCACATATTGTTCTGATAAAATGTGTCTGCCACACTTGGGGGCATTTTATTCTTGACCATTTATCCTGGTCATTTTCTAATCTGATCTCAATGTGAAAACTATCCTGGAATAACAGAAAAATATATCTTTCCAATCCATCTCATATTCTCTTCTTTTATTTTTGTGTAATAGCAATTTAAAAGATCCTTAAGGTTCCATATATAATTATAAAGACAAAGGAATGTATTTTAAGGTCAAGTTTTCTTATTTTTTCCCTTTTTTATGGAGTATAGAATCGTAGCATATATTCCCTTAGTCTTTCAAAGGTTCAGAAGCTGAGAAATAAGAGATGGTCAAAATGTGTCATTTACTAATTCCTCTGCTTATGAAGCAGCCCCACTTCCTACCGGCGGTGCGACCGAGGCGTCACCTTTCCACTCCTCAGCTTTCCCATCTGCAGAGTGGCTTCATAATAGTAACTTCCAGGGTTGTTAAGAATTCTGGGCTGTCGTTTGCAGAATGTTTTAAACGGTATGGGATATGTCGTAAGAGCTATATAAGCATCAGATGAAAAAAATCAAATAAAGTGAAAAAGAATAAAATAAAACTTTCTTTTGAATAAGTAATTCCACGCATTTTTCATTCTGCCTTTCCCAAGAAGTAAAAATTCCATTCTGTTTTATCAAATATATCAGACTCTAATAGGCTGCATTTTTGGAAATCAGTGGAATTTGAGGGAAAAAGAACCTTCCTGATCCCCTTCTCTGCATCTTCTCTGGAGCACAATGCCGATCTCCCTTCTTATCCTGCTCAGTCATGTTTGGCATGTTTTTGCCCTTGCAACCTTCATCTTTCCTTTAGTCAAAACCTTCAGGTGTCTTTGACTCAGTTTTAAATTCTGCCTCTGAACTGCCCCCTCCTTACCGCCAAATTAATTCTAAAAATTGTCCATCAGAAAGTCAAAATCCACCCTCACCTTTGTTATATTGCTATTACCTGGGGCACTTTAACACCAGGAATAGTTTTCCAACTTTACTGAGTTCCTTTCTAATCTAACATCTTTATTTTAGAACGTGTTTCAGTTTCACGGATATCTGTGGCTTCTAGATCTTTTTTCAAATTGTTAGAGACAGACTTCTGATTTACCATCCCTTTTCCACCTTAAATTTGCTCCTGTGTTTTACTATTATTATTAATGTTTGCAGTATTTTCAATTTAGCATCACTTCTCTGGGCCGTTATTGTCTTAGCATCTCATTCAGATTATTAAGAAGTTGTTAAGAAAGCTTAATCAATAGTAAATGAGTGGCTGTATTTTGTAAATATATGACTCAACTAATAGTCTTTTAACAATTATATTGACTTCTTAAAATTTAGTGGTCTCAGTCTCTGGAACACATCTTTGGGGGCCTTCTATGCCCAATGTCATGTCATATCTTTACATTTGTTTCTGGCCGGGTGTTTGAAGCAAGGTAGAGTCATAGGGAGTTTACAGAAACTGGGCAAGAGACATAAACAGAATCTTTTCTCATGAGGATAGACCAATGGCCCACAAATGCATGAAAAAATGCTCATTGTCTCTAGTTATCAGAGAAATGCAAATCAAAATCACCCTGAGATATCAGCTAAACCCCAGTCAGGGTGACCCACACCACAAGGTCCCAGCACCAAAGATGCTGGCGTGGGTGCAGAGAGAAGGGAATATTCATGTACTATTGATGGGACTGCAAACTAGTACAGCCTCCGTGGAAAGAAGTATGGAGAGTCCTCAGAGAATTAAAAGCATACCTTTGATTTGATCCTGCAATTCTATTACTGGGTACCTATGCAAAAGAAAAATAGTCATTTTACCATAACGACATTTGCACTAGAATGTTTACTGTAGCTCAGTTGACAAGCATAAAGCCTGGAAACAACCCAAGTGCCCATCAACCCATGAACGGATTAATAAACTATGGCATATGTGTACCATGGAATACTAGTCAGCCACAAAAAAGATGGAGATTTTGTGCCTTTTTTGACAGCCTCAATGGATTTGGAGTATACTCTCCTAAGTAAAGTATCACAGGAGTGGACAAACAAACATAATAGATTAATAACCTGAGTTCATTTGAGAGAAAAAGTCAAATTCAAGAACAGGAGTGAGGCAGAGGCTTTGGCAAGTTCCCACCCTTCCCACCCAACAGGAACCATGCACAGGTGTACAGCACACTTCCTGGGAGGACACTGTGGCAACTCGGACTTCACCTCGCAAATGCAAACAAGATAACCTAATCGCATCTACCCTCATGTTAATCTCAAATTTCAAAACTAAAAAAAATTACGTAATAAAAAAGAAAATATTAAACTAAATGCAATCTAAAAAAATAAACAAAGATGAGTCTAAAGTCCTAATCTCCTAATTAGAGTAATTTGCAATACAACCTGTCCAGCATCAAGAGACTCGACAGCCAAAAATGGGCATCTTAAACACACATGGCGAGTCCTTCTGCCCGCCTCCCCCATCTGACATGGCGTGTCCCTCTGCCCGCCTCCCCTGCCTGAGACAGAAGTGGTCCCAGCGGTCCTGGAGGTAGCTGGGGCTCCATGGGTGTCTATCTCAGTCATGCCGCTCTGCCCTGTGATCACACAGCAGCCCTGTGTCATAGAAAGTGCTTATTATGAGGGTTAGCTAAATAAAGGCACGTGGTGACCGGTCACAGTTCTAAGGGATCCTCCGTACTGATGTGGCCCTGACACTTTCAAAGCTGCTGTTATTATAACTGAACACAAGCATGTGGAAAGGACAAGACAGAGTGATGAAATCCTTGAACGCTTTTGCTTAAAATTATTTATTCTTTTGTGTGTGTGCTTGTGTATGCACACACACACACAGACACACACGCTTGCATCCCTAAATGGTCCCCTCAGTGCACTTTCACCATTCTGTTCAGCCTCACTTTGGGAGCTATTGTGGTCCTTCTCTAGACTAATTCTCTAAATGTTTAGAGAAATAAGAGGGTCTTTTATCCTTATGGAGTAGTGGATTTCACTGCCTCTTAAGGCATTATCTTTCCTAAGTCCCTAAGTGTTAGAAGTGGGAAAAACATTTTTCTTTTAAATTTAGAAAACAGCATTTATGCACATATGTACTTATGCCGTGTAATACCAACGCTTACACTGTAATATAAGTGCCGTGGAAAAGCGGAGCAGAGGCTTTTAGCACCGCCAGGCCTGAGCACTTTCCCTCTTACCTCCTCCTGGAGAGACGATCAGGAGAATGAGAGGCTTCCCTGAGTCTGTGTTCATAAGCCTAACTGAAAAAGAAAAAGGTCCATTTTTTTAGACTCAGGATCGCGCTGTAGTAATTGTGAATCTAAGCAATTGCTGGGTGCTTTCTAAGCAACGGTCTCATCTATGTTCACTCATGCATCCTTCTTTTATTTAGTAAGCGCCGATAAAAGCTAATAAGAAAGCAGTGCCATTTGCATGTTTCCTATTTTTACTCAATGTGAAGGCTCATCTGGTAGACAAACGAGATTGATTTCCTATAGCTCACAAAGAGCAGGCGACTTTAAGACGGGCCCGAGATAAAACTCACCAGGCTTTGCGAGTGAGGGACTCGGGCGGGCTGTGGGAGAAACCCAATGTCATCCTTGGGAAGTTAGAGCCGCTCTCCTGCTTGAATGGACTGTGTTTGGGGCTGTCATTCATGTGACAGGATTGCACCTACCTGGGCATAAAACCTCAAGCCATCTCCTCTTTGGGATAGAAACAATTGAGGCAGGATTTGCATTTGCAAAAACATTGGATTACCAAGATGGGTGATTACAGCCATGGAAGAAAGATAGTGTGGAAATGTAAAAATGGGAGTCATGGAGTCAGAGGCCTGGATTTAAATCTCTGCTCCACTTAGGCCGGTCAGCTAACCTGTTTTAGCCTCAGCTTCTTTCTCTGTAAAATGGGGCTGGGGGCTAAGAGCTAAACCTAGGTTAGTTGAGGCTATGAAATGAATGTGAAAAATAACTCACACACAGTAAGCACTAAATGATTGCTAATTATTATGATTTTGCCTTTTATCATTAATAAAGGATTATTACAACTAAGATTTCAAAGGAAGCACTGGTGCGGAGGATTCTTTGGCTTTAGAAGATGAATGTCAGTGCAAAACGAGGCCCTGTCTGACAACCAGATCTTGTGTGACACTCAGAACGTTCCAGCACAGTCCCTGAGGCTTCATCTGTGTTTAAAGGAACCAAGGATTTTTTTGTGGGTTTTTTCCCCAAGTGTAATGAATGGAGTTCCTGTTCCCTTCCACCCGTCTTTCCACTGGTTCTGCTGCTTTCTCTTATCCTTTGGTCTGGGAACATATTTCTCCTACTGGTTTTTTCTTTCTTTAAATCTAGTTGTGGATTTTTTACTCTCTCACATAGAGGTAAGACAGCAGAGGGGAGGAGGGCACGTGTGTTTCCTAAGTTTTAGCAAGAAATGGGTCTTGCCAACTCCACAGACTGGAAAGTTCAGCAAGGAGAAGCCGTTGATGTCATTCCTTTTTTTTGTTTTTGTTGTTTTTTGGCAGGGGCTGGGTTTGAACCCGCCACCTCCGGCATATGGGGCCGGTGCCCTACTCCTTTGAGCACAGGTGCTGCCCAATGTCATTCTTTTTTCAAATCATGTTCAACAATGCACTTCATGTCCGCCTGCCTTCATCAGGCACCTCAGGAATGGCGGGCAGGGCCTGTAGCAGTCTGGGGTGGGAGTGTGGGAATCCCAGACCCAGGTGACTTCCGTAGCAGTCTCTGTTGGTCCTCTCTGCCCATGTGGCTGCCCCTGTCTCCGATGGGCTGCTACAGGCTCCTGGAACACCGTTTGTCCTGGAGCATGGGAGCTGGTAATGGCTGGGAATTAGCATCTCTCTGTGAGCACTCTCGACCAACAACTGCTGCCTATAGGGGTGTAAACACTCCTGCTCCCTGGCCCCCTGGCCAAGGTAATGCCAGGTGTATTTTGCAGTTTCGCCCTTTCCCTCTGAGAGGCACCTCCCGTGGCCGCCTTTCAGGGGCGATGTCACAGTGCTCCCTGTTTGTGCATTGTCCAGTCACCTCCCCTTCCTTCCCTGTCTCACGTCTCACCTACCAGGCTCCTTCCACCTTGCAATAAACCACTTCATCTCAAACTCTTGGCTCTGGGTCTCTTCTGAGGTTTCCAACCTAAGACAGTGTGCACACCTTTGAATGGAGACAGAAACCTCATAGCCTGGGTTGGGTTTTACCAAGGCCACTCTGGGACACAAATCGGCAGGGTACATTCGGGCAGACCACTGCTGGCCCTGAGCTTGGAATTCCACCCACTCAAGAGCTGAGCTCATCACAGTTGCAGACCTGCAGGGGGTGCAGTCTGAGGGGCTCTTGAGAGCATGGTCCAGGACCAGGCCAGCCATGCCCTCCCCACACCTGCCATCTGCAGAGCAGCCCATATAGAGGAGGGAGACCACAGGGCAGCAGGCAGCGCTGTGGGTGTTGGTTTCTGATTGTGGGTGGGCCTCAGCGAGCGTTCCCACCTACATCTTCCCCTCTCATTATGGGCCCATCGAATAAGCCCTGAGAAGACAATAAATTTGATTTTGCTTTGCTGATTTCCTGCACCAACCCACCGTAACCACAATGTGCCCAAGAAAACACCTCCTTCCACAGGGTTTCCCGCTAGTAAGTAAAAAAGATTAGATCACACAACCTCTTATGCAAACTGACTCACCCTTTGGCAGTCCGAGGCCAAGCCGCACACGTGGCCAGGCAGATCTCTGAGCTTCCCTTTCCCATATTCTCCACGCCAAGCTCTTGTCCGGACCTTCTTTCTCATTTCACTTTACCACCGTCATGATGCTTTAACACTCAGTACGCCGGCTGAAGCTGTGTGGAATCGGATCACAGTGTATTAGCATTCCAGAAAACACAATGCGAGCCCCGAGAAGACAATAAATTTGATTTTGCACAAGTGGCGTCCTTTATACTTTGCTCATAAGGCGATCTCTCAAGTGTAATTTTTTTTTTTGAAACGCAACACAAATAGTCTGATGAGGTAAAAATGGGCTGCAATGATGGGTTTTGTGCTCAGCAGAAAGAACCTGAACAAAGCGGCCGTGCTGATGTTCTTATTTACAAAGGTTGCCATCTGGGAAATTAGTGCCTGCTGTTGCTCAGTAATTAGGAAAATTTAGGACCCCTAGTGCTCCAACATCTTGCATTAAAGGTTGTATGTCATCAGTGTTTTCATGAGAGTTTGCTGGATTTCTGTCATTAATAACAGGCATAAACCCGGCCAGCAGTAGAATACGCATTACATTTAATCAATTTGCTATTTGTATTCATTACGCATGCCGTCCATTCTGAGTCATGAAAAATTGAAAGGCCATTACACACAGAAGGGGCATCATGGATTACAAATGATGTAACAAGAGCACACGCACTATTAATTGGTCAATTGTGCTTGTCAGGACATTTAAAGCGATTAAGGCAGAAAGATTAGAAAGGACACGGAGGTGCTGGGGAAATGGAAGCCCAGGACAGGAGGGCTCTCCCCAGTCCTTCGCGCCCAGATAAACGCAGCAAAAGCCAGCGACGCTTATCCCCACCAAGTCGTCCAACAAATACTCGCTGAGCATTTATCACGAGCTGGGGTCGTGCTGAGCACAAACCAGAATCAAATACATGCGGCCCTTGACCTCAGGGGCTTCCATTGGAACGAGGAGGAGGCAGTGGGAAATGAGCAAATAGCACTTACGGTGAAGTCAGGGAGTACAGAGCTGGGAAGACGGCCCTGAACGGGCACCATGCAGGGTGGCAGCGCAGTGAGGAAGGCCCCAGGCATTTGGGCCCCCGCCTCGCACTTCATGCCACTCACTGGCCCTCCGTCTTTCTGGTGTTCAAACTTCCAGCTCCTTCCTGCCTCTGCAGAGGTGCCTGCCGTCTCCCACCTCAGAGGTTCAGGTCTCAGCTCCCAGCTCCCTCCCTGACACCAGGGCCTCCCTTGCCCCTCACCGCACTTGTCCCTGCCTGAGCTGGATGCCGCCAGCCCACTTGTTTCTCTCCCTCCCTGCGCGTGTCACTGGAGTTTACAGCCACACCTATTGCCTGGAACAGTGCCTTGGTGCCAAGAAGAGTCTCATTAAACCCAAGTTGAAGGGAGGAATGAGTGGATCAGTCCATCAATCCAGCAGCTAGAAACTAGACTAAAAATTGACAGTTTGTGTCCTGCTTTTGTATTCAGGTAGCCCATACGTTTTTGCCTGAAAGCCGCATGGAGGAAATGGGTGTTTCTCCAGAGCAGCATTCTCCACAGCGATTAGGTAGCACTTATAATTGTTCTCACGTCTGGCAGTCTATTGCCCCGCATTTCTAAAGGACTTAATATTCCTTTTCAATATATTGACTTGCTTTTACTCACTAAATGCTATGGTTTTATCTCTGAATATTAACAAGTAAGGAAATATGGGTCCAGGGTACACCATGGCAAATTAGTATCACAGCAATCCTGACTCCTGGCTAAATACATAGCCTCTGGGAAATTGATCAGAAGAGGGTCGTATTGCAGTGTGATGATAGCAGGACTCCAAGTCCATTCCAGTATATTTAGTATATAACTCACAGAAGACTTGTGAGCGTCTAGTGGGCGCTGGTGATGCCAGATGAAGGGGACAGTGTTGCCCCAGGCACCAGTCAGAACTGACAGTCAACAACAGAGGTTCCAAAACCCACCTGCACATTAGAATCTCCAGAGGTCAACTGTAATGTATCTATGCCTGGACCCCATCCTAGGCCAGTTGAATCAGAATCTCTGTGCCTGAGGCTTACACATCCTTTTCTTTGCTTTGTTTTGTTTTTTAAGCTCCAAGTACTGTTCACGGGCAGACAGTGCTGAGACCCTCTGCTCCAATAGAAGGGCAGAGACATCATGAACAAAACCACAAAGCAGTGGGACCAGAGGCCACAATAACAGCTGAAAGTCGTGAGCTGGAAGATGGGACATCCTTCTTCATTGCTTAATTACAACTCAGAACAAAATGTTTTTAGGGATCGAGGGGCTGCATAATAAGAGTCGTAGTTATTACACCCCAGTGAACTGATATAAATTGTCAAATACTATTTATTAAATGATTATTTTTCCTGTGCAGGGTGAAATAAGTAATCTCTTTGTTTATATAAACCAGGAATTGGACATTGTATACTTATTCAAATAAAGAATTTTAATTAGAGCTCGGCACCTGTGGCTCAAGTGGCTAAGGCTCCAGCCATGTACACCCAAGGTGGTGGATTTGAATCCAGCCCGGGCCCACCAAACAACAATGACGGCTGCAACCAAAAAATAGCTGAGCGTTGTGGTGGGTGCCTGTGGTCCCAGCTACTCGGGAGGCTGAGGCAAGAGACTCGCTTGAGCCCAGGAGTTGGAGGTTGCTGTGAGCTGTGATGTCACAGCACTCTACCCAGGAGGACAGCTTGAGGCTCCTGTCTCAAAAATAATAATAATAATAAAGAATTTTAATTAGAGCAAAGTATCTTTCCTAACTAGCAGACTTGAGAGAAAGGAAAATGAGGGACTCCACCGACCAGCAAACACCAGGGGAAAATAATTAACAGGTCCTCAGAAACGACTTTAAGATGTCAGAACTCCCTCAAGTGCAGTGTTGAAGATGATCTGAAACTCTCCCCAGGACTGTCCAAGCCTTTGATAGCAGGGCATTAAAGTGCTTAGTCTGCGGGAAAAGCAAACCCTTCTGGGAACTTAGTCGAAGTTTACCTTGTTCATTTGACGACCAAGCTCCCCACCCCCATCACCTTGAATATAGGTGAAAAGAACAGGACAGTGAGAATGACTTATAAGAGCCAGGTTATTACTCAGGGTAGTACTTTGAATGTATGGTGCAAGATCATGTCTTTTGTCTAGTGATGAACTGTGTTTTAAAAAAAAAAACAATGTTTGAGACCCAATAAGCACTTTACAAAAGTGAGCCGGAGTATTGTAAGAAAGTCTGCACGCAGTGTGGCCGCCCTCGGCTTCCCTCCACGCCCCGTAGCCTGCACACAGTGTGGCCGCCCTCAGCTTCCCTCCACACCCTGTCATCTGCACGCAGTGTGGCTGCCCTCAGCTTCCCTCCACGCCCCGTAGCCTGCACGCAGTGTGGCCGCCCTCAGCTTCCCTCCACGCACCATAGCCTGCACGCAGTGTGGCCGCCCTCAGCTTCCCTCCACACCCTGCCATCTGCACACAGTGTGGCCGCCCTCAGCTTCCCTCCACACCCCGTAGCCTGCACGCAGTGTGGCCGCCCTCAGCTTCCCCCCACGCCCCGTAGCCTGCACACAGTGTGGCCGCCCTCAGCTTCCCTCCACACCCTGCCGTCTGCACACAGTGTGGCCGCCCTCAGCTTCCCTCCACACCCCGTAGCCTGCACACAGTGTGGCCGCCCTCAGCTTCCCTCCACACCCTGCCGTCTGCACGCAGTGTGGCCGCCCTCAGCTTCCCTCCACGCCCCGTAGCCTGCACACAGTGTGGCCGCCCTCAGCTTCCCTCCACACCCTGCCATCTGCACACAGTGTGGCCGCCCTCAGCTTCCCTCCACACCCCGTAGCCTGCACACAGTGTGGCCGCCCTCGGCTTCCCTCCACACCCTGCCTTCTGCACGCAGTGTGGCCTCCCTCAGCTTCCCTCCACACCCTGCCGTCTGCACGCAGTGTGGCCGCCCTCAGCTTCCCTCCACGCCCCGTAGCCTGCACACAGTGTGGCCGCCCTCAGCTTCCCTCCACACCCTGCCGTCTGCACACAGTGTGGCCGCCCTCAGCTTCCCTCCACGCCCCGTAGCCTGCACACAGTGTGGCCGCCC